>PVJO010019180.1:0-34945 GCA_004026905.1 Hystrix cristata | reverse complement strand
AAGAAAGCAACTGACAATATTTGTTTCCAATGACAAAAATCTGAGCTTTCAGGTAGAAACTAGAAATTTGGGAAACTTGTATCTGCCATCATGAGTCTACTCCATACCAACATTTAGAGATGTTTGTAGTAAAATACTAGAAGTGATGCTCATGAATGCAATTTTGAAAAATTTATTTTATTTTTTGCAGGGCTAGGACCCAAACTCAGGGCCTTGTGCATGTTAGGCAAGCATTACCACTGAGTTACATCCTCAGCCCATGGATGTAATATTTTGACACAATGAAATGTGTCAGCATTTTGGAGGATCTGCACAACTCGGTGAAGTAGTATTTTCCAAATGAACAGTGCATAATGTTACAATGTCACACACGGGTGACACAGGCATTCAAAGGGCAAGTTATACAAATTGATTTTAATGTAATAGAATATGATATGGGTCCAGATTCTACATTTTGACAAAAAAGTATGAAGAAGAGTATTCACGATTGTCTGAAAAGGCCATTAAAATGCCCCCCCTTTTCCAACTATACCTGAGAATGTCCAGATTTTCTTCATATACTTTACAAAAACAATGTATCACAACAGACTGAGTGCAACATCAAATATGAAAATCTAGTTGTCTTCTGATAAACCAGACACTAAAGATTTAGGGTAGGGGGAAGCGAATGTCACTCATTTTTACACTCTTTCGGGCAAATATCATCATAAATCCTTAAGGTTAACATGTGGTAAGTATGTTATTTTAAAGTGAATTTATATTTTTGTTAATTCTCAGTTTTAGTTGCTAATAATGAAAATATTGTCTGATAGAGGCCATATAAACATAAATTCATCAGGGTACTTAATGATTTTTAAAAATATAAAAGGATCCTGAGACAAAAAATGGGAAACTGCTCTTCCAGAGTTCCAGGAAGGTTCTGTTTATTGATTTTGACAGTGGCTATATAGTTATTTCATGTTTATTTCTTAAAGTTTATATGTAACTTTCATGCACTTTTGTAAATAACTGTAAATAATTACTATGTGGCTAGATAGTAATTTCATAGTTATTTCTTAAAACTTACATGTAAATTTCATGTACTTTTGTAAATGTTGAATTTCACAAGGTGTTTCAAAAATTACAATTAAGGTAGTTGCCTCTTGGTGTATTAGAAAGAGCAGGGTTTTGGAAATGAAAGATTTATGAGATGTGGCCAGGTGTGGTGGTGCACCTCTGTAGCCCCAACACTCCAGAGGCTGAGGCAAGAGGATTGCAGCAAATTCGAGGCCGGCCTGAGCTACGTGGTGAGTTCAAGGCCAGTCTGAACTACACAGCAAGACTTTGTCACAAAAAAAAAAAAGATTTATGAGATGTTTGTATATTTTGTCTATCAATAAAGGTTTTCTGTATTTGAAAAAAAGAGGTGATTCAAGTTCTTGGTCTGAGTTAGAGTGGTTATGGGACAAAAAAAAAAAAAGAATAATTATCATGCCACCTTTCCACTTAACCCCAAAGGCTGAGAAGAGATAATAACACCACCTTCTATAAAGCATGAAGATGCTTTACAACTGTAAAGTGGTATGCAAATAATGGCCACTATTGTAATTGCAGCTTACCAACATATAGTCATGGGCTGCATAATGACATTTCTGCCGACGGTGGACTGCATATTCCATGGAGGTCCCAAGCAGCCTAGTGTGTAGAAGGCTACACCATCTAGGCTCATACAAGTACATGCTGCAGTGTCTGCACAACAGACATGCATAACAATGCACTTTTCAGAATGTTTCTCCATTGCTAGTGATGCACCACCACACATCCATTCAAAAATTTCCCCTAATGAACCTGCCTTTGATTTCTAAGCAGACTTTTGAGAACTCCTAAAGCCACCATGTCTTTCCATTTCTTTCTATTCCAAAATACTTGGAGTGAAATTCATTGCACGGTATTAATAACTTTTTTGTTATGCTTTATGGTTTTTTGATATATGTGACTTCTCTTCCAAATAGCATTTAATCATCTGATTTGTTTTAACTGTCTCAGCTCGTGTGTGTCTTAATATCCGAAACCTCGAATGGCTTGTGGAAAAAGAAGAGGGTACATTGTATACAAATGATAAAGGATGCCAACAGGATGGAAGCAAACATGGGCTGCGTGTATCCTCTTTCGGAAGGTTTGTGCAGCAACATTTGTGGCAATCACATTTCTCTCTTTCTGTAGCACATCACCCTCAGATAAATAAATAAAGCAGAGGACTTTCATTTCCAGCCAGTTGTCATAGGAACTTTTGACAATTCAGAGAGGAAGAAATCCTCATATTTTAAGCCCTGACTCCAGAAGAACTAAAAAGACACAAAAACTAAAAGCAACATTAAAGAATGATTTACAAGATGTGATAAAATTGGATATTTGTTATTTGGAACTTTTGTGTAAATGTATATACTTATCCCCTGACATATTTATATTTCCCCTTACAGATTTCAGAACCCAACAGCAATATAATAGTAATAGCTACCATTTATCACTTATTACATGCCAAGCACATAGACCACCACATACATTATGTTTTTTTAATACTCTCCAAAACACTGTATAAGCATGCTACTATTTTTGTTCACATGTTACAGATGAGGAAATTGACTGTAGCTAGATGAAGTAATTTACTCAAAGTCACACAATAAAGTCCTCACAGCCTCTAATACAACCACCAGTCACTTCTTACAATATTCTTTACTTTTCTGGTCTTCCTCTTACTTTACTGGCCAAATACATCGCAGAGGCCAGAATGTCACTCTCACCTTCCCCTCAACATTTTCACTCAAAGCAGGCTACAAAAATCTTCATTCTGGAAGTGACTGGCCTATCTCCAGAGAAAATGAATGTCCTTATGCCTGAAAACACAGGGTCATAGAGAAAAATCAAAATAGGCCTTGCTAAATTTCTCCCATGTTAATTATCATTACATAACCTTTTGACCAATTGCACTTCTGCATAACTGTGCAGTCTTTCATCATCCCCATGATAAAAATACACAGCATTGCCATGCCTTTGGGTCATCATTTCTGAAGGCTCTCGGGTCACATAAACTAAAAAAAAAAAGCATACATTTGTATGCTTTTCTCTCTCAGCAAAACAGTTTCATTGTGACATTTTCATTCACACCCACGGCATAATTTGGTTGTATCCTTTCTCTTTCTCTGGTTCACCTTCTCTTGCCTAATAGTCCTCCTTTTATTTTCATCTTCTTTTCCCTTAGATTCTGCATATTTGTCTTTCTGAGTCTGGCTTATTTCACCTAACGTCATTTTAGGGACAGGGGTTCCCACAGGTAGGGTAAAGGCCTCAATGAACATTATTAAAAAGTAATAGACAATTTTGACCACTACAGCCAGACTCTGAAAGGCAAAGACAGCTATAATCCCATAGTTAGAAACATAAAGGCAGCTAGATTCCAACAATTAAAAAGACAAAGGCAAAGGAACTAGTTCAGGGAAGATCCCAGATAGTGTGATTAACATAAAAATCACAAACTTCCTCTTTATTTAATCCCTACATCTAAATAACCTGTCCCTAAGGCCCCCACCCATAATTTTACTCTACCAAAAGACAAAGAAAAGTCGCATGGTGAAGACAAATCTGAGGCAAAGATGACAGACAAGCCCAGGAGCCAACCAGATTCCAAGGACCAACACAAGGAAAAACCCAATACAAGGGACTACAGAGAAGGGCCCAAGAGTATTTGCTTTCAAATGCTCCCACTGGTCGAGTAGCTATGTATCATCTCTCTTTTCCCTCTTTTCCACCATCTTTGAACAAATTGTCTTCTCTTAGTTTAAACTCAGTTTCATTACTTCTTTACTGTAGCTGGATTTATTATTGCTGAGAGCTGCATTTTCTAGCAGGGCAGCAGCTCACAGTCCACTTCTGGATGTAACATCATGATCTCCAGTTCCATCCATTTTGCTGTAAACGACATGATTCTGTTCTTCTCTATGGCTGACTATTGCTCTGCCGTGTGTATGTTTGCTCTTCTCTTCTTAATCTGTCTCTTGTTATAACGGCCTCAATCATGGACTGAGCGATGGGTGAAAAAGATTTCTTCTCTCCTACATGAATTTTAGATTTTCACAATGATTTCTGGTTTTGCTATTTTGATGTAACTGATGCCTGAATCCCCCAAAACCCTGAGTATGAGATGGTGATGAAAGAGCTACACTGTGAAAGAACCCAATTGGGAAGGCTCTCAATTTAAATACACATTTTTCTCCTCCAAGTTCTTTTAGTGCTGGGGGTGGGAAGATGAAAGAGAACTCTACAGCTTTTTTTTTTTTTTTTTACAGTTCAGCTTTTTCCCCTCAGCAATGAGGGTTAAAATCCTTGAAAGAAGAAGAACTTGACATATTTCCTACCACATCCTACCCCTCCAAATTCCAAGATGCTTAAAATTAGGTCGTTTTCAAATAAAGAACATCATTCCAAAATGTTAACTTTGTGTTTTAAATTGGCCATTCCATTGCTTCTTATCCTCACTCTAATTATTGGCACTAAAATTGTATCTCGACAATTCGTGTAGAAGGAAAAGAGGAGGAAGTCACACATCATCTAGACACAAGGACATGAAAGACCTGTGAACAAATTAATGGACTTTCTTCGCAGCTGATCCCTCCATACTGACCCCAAGCTGGCATGAAATTCAGTCACTTCCTAGGAGAAGAAAAAGGAAAAATAATACGAGGATATTTTTCCACAGGGACTATAGTTTTAAGTTATACAAGTTTCCTCAGGGTTTGAATCTCAAATATCTCACTCTACTTCTGGCACCCAAAAGAAGCATGGCAAGGCCTGAGAAAAATAAATTGTTATAATTTGCATGTTAGTTGGCTTTCAGTAGGCTTGGTTCCTGAGTCTTTTAAATGTCAAGGATTTTAGCATTAAAACACTTAGCTTTTAACACCCTAGAAACTCGCAATACTAATGTTTTTGTTTTGTATTTTAACAGTTCTTTGGCTGGAGGCTTCATCTTTGAAACACTTAAATTCCTAACAAGTAGAAAACTTGCAGGGGGTTTGAAGAGTTTGGGCCATAATGATGGGCTGAAAATTAATTTTACTCTTGACCTTCATATTAACTTGCTGTGACTTAGCAAAGATGCTCTTTCTTCCTGCAGTTTCAGGTTTTTTTTTTTAATTATAAAACATAAAAAAAAGATATTAGTTTGAGCTCATTGGATAAAATGGACAAGCCCAGTGTGGTTATTTGTAGATGTAGTCATTTCAAATCCAATTATGTAAATGCTATTTTAAAACATCTTTTTAATTCCATACTGCATGATTTCTAAGATTCATACAAAGAAAACAAAATTTAATTTGATACTCTGTCAAAAATCTAATATTATATCTGCAGTTTCCTTTCAATTATTGGAATGAAAGAGCCTTAGTAAAATTGAAATAATAAAATCTCTAGAGTTAATTTTATCTTCTCTTCTGCACAGAACCATCTCTCCCTACTCTGTGTGAAAAGTTTTCATTACTTGATGCCCTATCCTTAGGCTTCTGGCCTTGAGTCTACAAACACCGTAATTTTATATAAGAAGAAATAAAGACACCAAAAGTATTAAAGCTAATTTCTCTGGTAAAAAAAAAGAATGCGAACTAAAATTAGATAGCTTTTTCATCTTTTCCTTTGACAAATATTAAAATTAATATTGGTAACGGACTGGGGCTATAGCTCAGGGATAAAGTGCTTGCTTAACATGCACAAGATCCTGGGTTTAATCCCTGGTGCCACAAGAAATAAAAGAGGTAAATACTTAAAAATTATATCAGCTGAGGTGTAAAGAAACAGATGTTCACATATTGCTAGTCAGAGTATAAACTGGTAAGACCTTCGTAAAGAAAAGTTTGACAAAATCTGTCACAAGATTAAAATCTTACTTGAATAGCATGGTAGTACACAAAAATACAAACATATAGAAGATCAGGTGGCAGTGGGAAGATAAACTCATTGGAACACTTATAACCTGTTAGTGGGAATGTCACTGGCAGACGTGGGTCTTTAGTCACATGTAAGATGGAATCAGACAAAGACTAGTTCTAAAGTAAAAATAAAAATTTATAACAGCAAAGAAACACAGCTAGCTACTACGTAGAGCAGCCTTGGACAAAAGGGACGTCTCATGCTTACATTCATGGGGTCTCATAGCCTTTTCCTGAACGACCTGCTTCCTTCTCTCAGAAAATACATCAGGTTGCTTCTTTGATTAAGCATTTGCTCCGCTCTAGATTGTGGCACCTTGTTCCTTTGATTAACCATTTGCTGTTTCCTCCATCTTATTGTTGAAAATGCAGTTGCCCGTTTGCTTTTTACCAGGCAGCGATTGCCCTGTCTCAGGAATGTAAGCTGGCACAACCATGGTGGAGAAAAATGCCCTGATCTGCTGGGCTGATGATGTGTGTGTCTTATGACCAAGCAGTTGCACTCCTGGCCACGTACTGAAGAAAAACTCTTTTTTTTTTTTTCTTGGTGCTGGGGATCGAACGCGGGTCCTTGTGCTCACAAGGCAGGCACTCTAACCACTAGGCTAAATCCCCAGCCCCTGAAGAAAAACTCTTGCACGTGTGTTTATATCCACACTGTCTGTAAGACCAAGAAAGCAGAAACAGTCCCAATGTCTATCAACAATACAATAAACAAATGAACACAACAATGAGAATGAATCAATTGCAGCTATATCACACACTGACATGGATGGTCACAGAAACACTGCGTGATGAGAAAAAAGCAAGTTGCAGCATAATATATGTGGTATCATTTTGAAGGACGCCAGAATATACCATCCCCATATGTGCCTCTTTAGCATATGAATTATTTTGAGCCAAAGGTAACTGAGAAACAGCAGACATAGGTAAAGCTCTTTACCACCCTTACTACTTTAAAATATGGTATAAAACTCCCCTTTTGTAAAGACAATTTACCTTTATAAAGGAAATTTACCTTCGTAAAACGTGTCTCCTTACCAGGAAGTAAGCTACTCTCACACAAATTTTTTATCGTCTAAAAGACTTAGCTACATAACAACATTCATCTACCACACATTTCCTCCCATGCCCAGATGTTCCAGCCCCCTTTTCCTTTGTTTTGCTTCTGGTGATACAAGCCTCAGGCAGCCAGCCGCCTCCCTGAACCTCTTCCCACTGGAACTCCTGTGTAAGTACAGAACTAAAACTTTGGTTTTCCCTTCTTTTTAGCAGTTTGCTTCACTTGCCTGGCCAATGAAGGTAAGAGCATACAGGGTAAAGGTGTTTTTTGTTTCGTCTTGTGTTTTGTTTTGTTTTGTTTTTCTCTCTTACAGTTCCATTTCTACAAAGTTCAAACACATGTCAAACTAATTCATATATTGTTTGGGAAAGCAAATATATGTGTTGAAACTAAAAACAAGGTGGTGAAAGAAATTGAGGCTAGTGGTTACTTCTGAGGGAGAAGGAGGACGAGTTTGGAGAGAGGCACATAGAGGACTTCACAGGTAGCAATAATGTTGTTGTTTTTGGTTTTGTTTTTCCTGAAAAGTAGTAGCAAGTTAAGAGCTGGTATTTGTTACACGTGTGTATGTGTTGTGTGTGTATGTGTTTAATGTCATACATACTTTTTTGTGTCTAGTCAATATTTAAAGTAATTTAAAGAACTAAAATGTCCAAAAACCAGTTATAAGTTAATTTGAATAGAATGATTTATGTAAACTCTATTCCTATTATGTGCATAAACAGCAGTGAAAGGTGTCTACAAAGACATATAATGATACCTCGGTTTGCAAACTTAATTCATTCTATGATTCTGGCTGTGAATCAAATTGACCAAGAACTAAATCAAATTTCCCCATTAGCTTCAATATAAATACAGTTAATCCGTTATGAACCACATGTATTTTTTATTTATTTTATTTTAATGGTACATTTTAGATGTACATAGTGATAACATTCATCATAACATTTTCACCTGTACATGATATATCTTGTTGCTTCTTTTTTTCCCATTCCTCTCCCCCACCCCCTTCTCCTTCCTTATTTACAAAAGCTTTGTTTCCATTTTTTCCTTCCATTTCTGATTTCTCTTGTCCCTCTGTTCCTTTCCCCCTCCCCCTCCCTTGTTCCCTTTCCCATTTGGTCATTTTATTCCCTTTCCCAATATAATACATTTTGGTCTTTATTTACACTTCCAGTTTCTTATACCTGAGAAACAATGCGGTATTTAAACATGTGTGTCCAATTTATTTCACTTAAGAGTCTGGTCTCAAAATGCATCCATTTACCTAGAAATATCTCAAGCTTATCATTCTTTATGGCAGAGTAGTACTCTACTGTATTAAAAATACCCCACATTTTCTGTATCCATTCCTCAGTTGATGGGCATTTGGGCTGTTTCCAGGATTTAGCTATTATAAACTCTGCCGCTATAAACATGGGTGTGCATGTATTGCTGTGGTTTGATGCTTTTAATTCCTTTGGGAAGATTCCAAGAAGGAGAATAGCTGCGTCAAATGGAACCTCTAGTCCTAGTTCCCTGAGGAATCTCTACACTGATTTCCATAGTGGTTGTACCAATCTACACTCCCATCAACAGTGGAGAAGGGTTCCTTTTTCTCCACAGACCCTCCAGCATTTGTTATTGGCTGATTTGTTGATAATAGCCATTCTTTCTGGAGTGAGGTGGAATATCAGGGTTGTTTTAATTTCCATCTCTCGAATGACCAGTGATATTGAACACTTTTTCATATGTCTATCTGCTGTTTCTACTTCTTCATCTGAGAAGTGTCTATTCATTTCTGCTGCCCACTTTTGGATTGGGTCTTTAAATTTGGGGGGTCTGACTTTTTCGAGTTCTTTATATATTTGAGATGTTACTCCTTTGTCGGAGGAATAGCTGGCAAAATTTTTTTCCCACTCTGTGGGTTGTCTCTTCGCTTTGTTGGTGGTTTCTTTTGCTGTGCAAAAGCTTTTTAATAAGATCAGATTCCAGTTGTTGATTCTTTGTGATATGAACCACATGTATTTTTTAACCACTAAAATATGAAACAAAGTACAGTACTATACAGTATTGTCTTAGTTAGCTTTTCTAGAGTCAATGGTTTGTAAGAGAGCAGATTTAATACAGGACATTTATAAGCTGCAATATTCACCCACAAGCCAAATGCAGGAAGTGCTGAATGTCCATCTAGGCCCTGGAGACCCAAAAGATCCAATCAAGGGCTGGAAGCCCACAGCACTGTCCCGTGTACATCCGTGTCTGCAGATGATGGCTGAAGAAATCTTGACTGGAACCAGGATACGATGCTTTCAGCAGAGATGAAGATGAAGACCAGAGCTCCCCCAAAGCAACAGCAGCCATCTTCAACGACAGCAAAGCCTCAAGCTCCATCCTCGATGGGAACAGCCAAGTTCCTTTCAGAAGAACCAGCCACAGCAGACCTTCTGCTGGGAAACAGCCCACAGCTATCTTCTACTCCCATTCTGCTTTATGTTGCATCAGCAACAATCCTCAGGTGGATTCCCTATCCCCAGAATCACACCAACTCAGTCCAGCTGGGTGTTCTGGCTCAAGTTGACCAATAAGTCCACCACAAGTATGAAGAGAGAGAACACTAACCTTGTTTGAGGCAACTTCTGGTGTGGAGGATGGGAAGATGGGTGAGGATGAGGTTATTTTTTCAAGGGAGAGTCCCCTCCATAAGGACATCAGGGGAGGAACTTGACCTTTATGAAGTCATACTCAGCGACTATATCATCCACCAGGGCTGCAAGGTGGGCCAGGGCACTGTCCATCAGAAGAAGGCGCCTTTCAAGCAGTTGGTTGTCAGAAAGATATTTCTTAATGGTGAGTATGAACACCTCCTGCAGCCATCCCATGAACAATCGCCTTGTGTCCCGAGCTTTCTCATTGTCCTCCTCATGACAGGAGTCTGGCCTTGTTCACAATCTGCCCCTTGAATGCACACAGGCTCTGGTAACAGTCCACCACTAGTAGCTTAATCTTCAGATCGGCGCTTGTGTTCACACACAGCAAAAGGCGTAGTCTTGTCCTCTGTGGGCTTGTGCCATCAGTGCCTTTTCCTCCTGCGTGATGCAGATTCTGTTTGGCATCTTCTTCCAGAAGAGTCCTGCTTCATCACAGTTGGACACTTGTTGAGCGACGTATCCTTCTGCCATGAATTCCACAAATTCCTTTTCAAAGGCTTCTACAGCAGCCTTCTTAGAACTAGAAGTGTCACCATGTCATCACAATGTGGAGGCCACTTCTCTTGAGGAATTTATCAAAACACCCTCCACTGGCTTTAAGTTCATGACTTGTTACACTGTAGAGGGGTTTTCTTGCATAAATCACTGTGTAATCTCCTGGCTTTTTCACAGACCGTACCTTCACTAACGTTATCATTTGCCAGCTGTTTCTCATTCAACCACACTAACAAAAGTTTTCCACCTCTTCCTGCACTTGTGTCCTCTGCTTGGTTAACGTCATTACTCCTTTAGCCCCATCAGCTCCTTTGATGGTATCTTTATTCTTTAAAATAGTCAAGATTGTCGATTTTACCATCTTGTACTCTGAGGCCAGATCAGTCACACAAATACCACGTTCATGCTTTTCTACAATTTCCTTCTTCAATTCAATGGTTATTTTCTTCAAAATCTTCTTCTTACTGTCTTGTTCTGCACTTCCTTGTTGCCTTCATTTTGCTCTGCACATTCTTGTCAGCTACATTACTGCTCTGTACATTCTGGTCAACTTCATTACCAGCCTGAGCTTTCTTTTTTACCACCATGCTTGTTCTGCACTGTGTTTGGCGCCAAGCTGGATTGAATAATACTGCACAGTACTGTATGTGCTAAAAAGCACACAAAAAGTCTTCACAGCAAGTGTGCACAGGTCTGTCTGTGGCTGCAATCTCAACCAGAGGAAGCCACGACCACGCATCAGAATGGAGAAAATGACCACAGTTGTGTTCATCACCCGATGCACGGTTTGGGAACAGAAACAGAATTTTCCAGAATGGTTCTGTCACACACAGAAGCATTCATGAGCCAAAATATTACTATATATTGACGTATTAATCATCCTCATCACTTAGTGATTGAATTTGGTCTGATTTTGTTCTCCTTATCTTATATTACTATATAGTTTGTTTCGTTCCTGCAGAGGATATTTTTTTTTAAATAAAGACAGTGAAGCTGTATTTTTTAAAAGGTGCAAGTATTGGAATGTTCATAACACATTTACATATATTGCATATTGTGTAGTTAGAAATCACCCTTACTTAAAGTAAGGTGAAACCTTTGTTCTTGGTCCCTGGGAGGTACTCTCTAAGCCCTAGGACTAATCTGCCTGCTAAGAATTTCTTTTTCTTGAGTGCACTGGGCCATTCCAGATAGCTCACAGGAACAGTTATAGTAAGGGCTTTGGGCATATGATGTCACTTCAACTTCCAGAAAGGCTGGAGGCCACCATCAGCCACCAAGGTATCAACTATGTCTATGCAGCTAAGCTGCACTATCAGCTCTGGGCACCAAACTTCTCTGGTTCGTAATTCCTCTTGTGTATTGTCACATTTTCTTTCTGGGAGGGGTTGGTAGGACTGCCCGAAACTCTAATGGAAGAAGAAAACTGGAAGCTTCTTGCTTGAATTCTTCAGGCCTCTATTCAATACACCTTTCCCTTAGTGAATTTTAATCTGTATCCTTCACTGGACTAATTCATAATCAGTGTTTCGGTGAGCCCTTCTGGGGATTACTGAAACTGAGAGTAGTCTTGGGGACTTTTGAACCTTGGAGTTGGTTTCAGAATTTGCTAGAATGACCCTGACTTGCTGAAGTTTGAGAAGAGGAAAGATAAAAAGACAGTAGTAGATGAGCTTTTGAATTCTGGATGGCCACTGACTCACCTAAGATGAGGAACTACAGATGTGCTGTAATCACTTACTACCAGAGATGAAAATCACCAACAGAACTTAGAAATGATGAATTCAACTCCCAAGGAGTTGGCATACTGGATGTATAAGGAAATGCAGAGTAACAAGAAATAAGCTAAATATACAATGTCTTGGTTATTCTGATCTGTGATAGCTAAAATGAAAGTAGAGTGTTGGGTGGTTCCTGATATGGTATGAGCCAAGTTTGGACTCTTCTCAGTCCAAGCAATAGACCTAGCCTCAGAGATGGCCAAAGGGAAAAGTTATGCTGAAACATCAAAAAGTTAGGAAAATTTGAGTGATTTGAAGGAGAACAGGGAACAACAAAGGTGAGAGATAAGTGACTTAAAAATCTTAAGCAATTATTAAGAAAAGGGATTTGTAAGGTGAACACTGACATGGTCAAAATAAAGTCTTTAATGCAACACTGTTGAAGGTTGAATAGACCAATAGGTACCTCAATGCTAAAGGACTGAGGCTCAAACAAATATATTCTATTTACCCTAGTTTGGAAGAATCAAAAATGCCAGATATGAAAGATGATAGTGAGACTCCTAACCTTAAATCACTTGGAGCAATGGTTTTACAAGTTAATTAGCATAAAGAATGTTTTAAAAGCCAAGATCCCTTGATCCACCTGCTGGCTGGAGACCCCGGATCATACATATATGAATGGGTAAAATGATCAGATGGTGGATAAATGACTTTTCTGGTTCTTCTTGAACCACCCAATTGTGGTTCTAAAACTTACTGGTGAAATCCTAATCAGGGCTAAAACTAGATTAGGAGGACATGGGAATGCAATGTTTCATGAGATTAAAGTGAAAGTTTGGATAAAAATTAAAATGTTTGAACAGAATTTATGAAAAGCAATTATGCCTTTCTGGGGGAGGAGAATGCTGGGGCTCAAACTCAGGGCCTTGTGCTTGCTAGGCAAGCACTCTACCACTGAGCTAAATCCCCAACCCCACCCCATTATGCCTTTTTAAATTAAATGAACCATAAGAAGAAATTCTGTGGCTGTATGAACCAGAAGTTATGTCAATTTGCTCATCAAACAATATTGATTACACATTTTAAATAAGAACCAGTAAGATTGCCAATGCCACAGAAGTTGATCATTTGAAATAGTATAGGATACTAGAGGGCAAAAAAAGGTTACCAGTCCACATTCATGTTAGAAGCCTAGTGTCTGGTTAGTTCATTTGAATTTTAAGGAGCATGTATTCCATGTCTTGGAATATTGTTATCTCCTATCCATAAAGCCACTCAAAGAACATTGTATTTGAATAGGCTATACCTCTCCCTCTAGGGCCTCGGGCCCTTGTGATCCACATTTATATATGATTTTGGAAATGCTTACATTACATACTTTAGAAGACTAGAACTTAGGACAAATGCCTGTCAATATGACCCAGCAATAAGCACTGGGATTTTGAACTAAATAATTTTCATTTGCGAGATAATCATTAGCATGCTATTGAACTTTAACTGGACTGAGGACATAAAGTAATCCTGAAACCAGAAATACCCATATACCTTGAGTGATGTCAAAGAAGCATTTTAAAAAGTAGGGATGTACCAAGAAAAATTCCGTAATAAAATGGAAATGATTTGGGCAAACAAATGCTGCTAGGGAAACACTGTGCTCATTGCACTCACAAGCAGGCAGATCCTTTCTCTCCATGGCTGATTTTGGAACCACCCGAAGAGCTATCAGATACTATAATCAGGTGGGTGGTGCCTCTGAATTGCTCTCTATTCATCAACAAAGAGCTGCGTGGTTTACGGATGGCAGTTCCCATGTGAACAGATAACATCCTATCTAGAAGGCTGTCACTCTGATTAAAGAAGGTACCAATAAATATCAGCTCAGTGGGCTGAACCGCATACCATTTCCTCTATGTCTGTGGTAGTAGCTAAAGGTTTGGGCTTATGATCAGGCAGATGGAAAACTGCAGTATAACAGGGACATCCAAATGGGGCACAACCCTGCGGAAAGCACTGTAGCAAATTAAGGGGTGCATTAAAGTAAGACAGGTTGATGCCCATAGGAAGGCCTTCCTCCAGGGAAGGAAGTTGGCTGGAATTGGCAAACAGATATCCTGGCTGACTCACTTCAGGTGGCCATGAGATAAGTGGAAATGGGGGAGCTGCTGCAATGTAGAGGTGTGGTGAAAGTAGACACACTCCTAGTCAATAAGAACTGTGCTATTTGCTAACGACTACAGAGGGGAGGAGGGAGAGAACAATACCTTTCCAGGTCACACCCCCAGTGTTTCATCTCCTCCCGCTAGACTTCACCTCCCAAAATCATACTTAGCTATGAACTCATCTGTGGTCTAATCCGCTGATGATTATCCTGCCCCCATGATCCAATCACATCCAAAAAGCCCCACTTATGGGCACATGAGGCTTTGGGGGTCACCTAGATATATACTATGACAACATAAGATACAAAAGGTTTTAGACAGGGCCTGAAGGACTGGATGGGGCTACTCACACCTTCTGTCAGCACTGTCTTCCTAGGAGACCCATCCATCCCTGGTCCCCCAGCCTGTCCATGGACGATGGCCTCAGTGCAGTCTGGGTCCTCCCCATGGAGACTTAGGGCCTGCTGCTCCCACTCCAGCCGACCCTGCCTCCCGCCCTCATCAGAGCATCTCCCAAAACAAGACAGACACAACAGCTGGCTGAGGGTTTTCCAAAGGAACGGAGCACAGAGTTCCTAAGAGGAGATCCAAGCCCGCTGACCAGCAGTATCTCTGAACACGCAGCCTTCCAGATGCAGCAGGCGCAGAGGATGGTTGGTGGCAGCCCCTGAGAAAGTGGCTGCTGCATCCACAAGTCCTCTCTGGTCTCAGCCTGGGCTGATTCTTTTTTAATAGACATTTTAACTTCGTGCACCTCAGCTGACCCTGTGAATGGACAAGTCTTACAGCTGGAAGAGCTGCAGTAGTTTTACAGGTTGTCTCCGAATTGTGTGGCTAATATGAATCGGACAAAGGTCGTACCTAGACAGAGTCCAATAGCAGAGATTTGGGGGGAGGGGTAATTGGTATTAAGCCCAAGTAGCACCAAGATACCCACCAGCCCTTTTTATTTTGAGACAGGGTCTTACTAAATTGACCTCAAAACTAGTGATCCTCTTGCCTCAACTTCCCAATTATCTGGGATCGCAGGCATGTGACACCGTGACCATTTGAGATTTTTAAAAGTATACACATAGTCATTGAAAATCTTCACCTGAGCTCCCTGTGGCTGTGAATGGCACCTCCCTTTTCGCAAACTTCTCTTTCTCTTCACCTAACATAAATGGGTGAGCACGGTTCCAGCAACACTCTAAGTTCTTCATAATGCCATCCTCGGGCCCTTAACCAGTGTGTCTGGTTGGGGACCTTTCATGGCACCCACCTCCAGCCCCACAGTGGGCTGGTGGAGGACTGGGTCAGTAAGAGTTCTACCACAGCATTATTTTTAAAACTGAATGTAGGAAGAAAGAGTTCTCCCTAAACTTTGAAATTTAGGGGCCACTGGTGGCTATATGGTAGGGAAACAAATTGGCAGTGAAAAAATTATAGCCAATGCTCAAAAGGACATACTGGGAAAAGAATTATGGTCATGGCCATGTTTGACACTGGATCCAGTTTTCCTAAGAATTTACATGTCCTTGCTTTTGCAAGTTTGGCTGTACAATCCTTCAAATATCTCACGGACTCCAGTATTTTCCAATAAAGTTTCCCTTTTGCCTATGCATTTTAAGTGAAAGCCATGTTGCTCGCATTTAAGAGAATTAATCAATAAATACATTGACCAAGTCAGAAATGCTGTTATTAACTTTGACTTCTCTCCTATTTACCATACAAGTGATCACTATGTTTTGTTCATATTCTCTCTTAATACGTCTCCAATGCAGCCACTTCAGCCATTTTGCTCCACACCCACTGCCACTGCCTTAGTTTGGGTCACCATCTTCTGCTCCCCACGCCCCTTTTATTACAACATCCTCTTCGCTGTCTCCATTAGTTCAAAATGTATTGAGTGCCCAGTATATACCAAGCACTTTTAGGGGCCAGAGAGATAAAAGATGAGTAAAATAGAGGCCCTGCCTTCAGGAGGACTCCATTTATTTATTTATTTATTTATTTATTTTGGGGTGCTGGGGATCAAACTCAGGGCCTTGCACTTTCCAGGCAAGCACTCTAACCACCGAGCTAAATCCCCAGCCCGAGGACTCCACTGTCGTAGCAGGATGCAGTTGATACGCAAGCCAATGTCTAATAGTGACAAATGCTATGCTGAATCCGTGGCCCAGTGTCACAGGAGTGGACCCCAACCCCTCCTCGGCATCCATAGGTTTGGGCCCTCTTCCGCGATGACTCTGTACAGTATGTTTTAGCCAACGAGTGTGACGCGAGCAGTGCAGTACGAGCAGGAGACGTAAGGGTGCTTGTGTACTGGACTTGCTCTCTGCTGCTTCTAAGAGCCCTTGTGCCCCCCACAAGTGACCAAGTCCCCACTTGTCTCAGCCATTTCGGATGTCCCAGTGAGAATGGCATACTCATGAACAGGACCATCTAAACTACCCAGTCACAGCCAAGTCAGCCCAGGCCAGCAAAAATTCCTGGCCAACACACAGAATGGTTAGTAATAATAAGAAGAAGAACAACAATGATAAAAATAATAATAATAAATGTTTGTTGTTTTAAGATCTTGATTTTGCCACCATCTATTTCCAAGCAAGCTCAGACAGAGCAGTATAATATACAGGCATATACAGGGATGAGAAGCTGCTACTTCAACAGCAACAGAGGAAGCCAGAGAAGGTCCTGCTAGGAAACAACACTTGAATGAGAGCAGAAAAGAGCACCTGAACCCTGGCGTGAGAAGGGACAGCAGTCCAGGTGGAGCGAACGGTATGTGGGGTTGGGAGAAGAGGACCCAGTAAAGCTCTGAGGCAGGAGCAATGGGTGGCATGTCAGAAAGAGCAAGTTTGAGCCGGGCCTGGTGGTGCACACCTGTAATCCTGGCACTCAGGAGGCTGAGGCAGGGGGATTGCCATGAGTCATGAGTCGAGACTCTGTCTCAAAAGTACAGGAAAAAAAAAAGGAGAGAGAGAGAGAGAGAGAAAGAAAGAAAGAGCAAGCAAATCTGCTAGAGTGGATTGAGTTCAGTAATCAAGGGGAAAGAGTGACAAGAAATGAGGTCAAAGGGGCAGCCTGGGATTGATCATATCCTGCTAGTGCAGGCTTTACTGAAGTTAATAAAAAAGTTTACAGATATTTTGCATATAGCTATAGGTTAAATTCATAGAAATTAAGTGACTCAAGGGTTTGATTCCCCAGCACCATAAAGAAGAAAAGAAAAAAAAAAAAGAAAAAATAAAGCACATGACAACAGCAAAAGCTTTATTGTTTGGTATTTGGACAGGTGACTCCAGACTGCCTTCCATGAAGGTGCTAACAAGTTACCATCCTGTCATCACTGTATTACTTGCAGTTATCAAACAGGCTATTATCAAACTCTTTGGTCTGTGCCAATCTGATAGGTGAAAAAACTGGCTGTAATTTGCTTATCTTTTATTACAGATGAGGTTGAACAATTATGTCTGCTTCACAGCCAGTAGTATTTCTTTTCACCCAATTATCTCTTTATCCTCTTTGTCCACTTTTCTCCTGGGCTGTCAGTCTATTTGTATGTCTTCACATCCGAGGACAGTTTGGCTTTGTCTATGAATCACACTTATAGAGACTCACTCTGGCTGGTGTGTAAAGAACAGAGCGACAGGGACAGGTAAGGCAGCAGGCAAAGCCATCAGGAGGCTGACTTGAATGCTCCGGGTAAAAGAATGCACAACTGGGGTTAGAACCACCAAAGTCGAGATGGTAAGAGGTGAACATTGGATGATATGATAATAATAGCTAATATTTATTGAAGGTTTAATCTGTATTAAGCACTGTGATAATAACTCTATAAAGACTTTCTCATCCTGCTTTCCTTATACAGTAATTCTCTGAAGAAGCACATTCAGTGGATTTGACTTCAAAACCCAGGCACTTACCCATGAGGTCACACTCCTCAGGATCTCCTCCAACCTGTGGATCTAAAATCTGTTCTCTCTACACCAGAATGATCTTTCTAAAATGCAAATCTGTTTTTTCTACTCTCTTGTTTAAACACCCTAAAGTGGCTCCCAGTGAGAGTGGTCAATTTTATGTGCTGACTGGCCCGAGGGGTACCCAGGTAGCCAGCAGCACATTATTTCTGCCTGAGTCTGTGGGGGTGTTTCTGAAAGAGATTAGCACTCGAAGTGGTGGACTGAGTCAGGTAGATGGTCCTCACCAGTGTGGACAGGCGTCTGCCAATCCTCTGAGAGACCTAAACAGAACCAAAGGGCAGAGAAGGGGCAAAGGTATTCTCTTCCAGAGCTATGGAATCTGTCTTCTCCTGCCCTTGGATAATGGTTCTCAGGCCTTCAGCCTCCGAGACGTCCACCGAGCTGTACTCTCCTCCCACCCTCACCCCCGCTCAGCTCCCATTACACAGCCTTTGGGCCCTGAGTGGGATTTACACCACTGGCTGTCCTGGTTCTCCAGCCCACAGATAGCAGGCCATAGGGACATTCTAGCTTCCATAATCATGTACGTGTGATCAAAGTATATATATGAGGTGTGATCTCCCCCTTGCAAGAGTGTTTTCATGGGACATGATCAAAACTGTGGTGACTACTGTTGCCGAGTGCCATCTAATGGAAAGGCTGGCTCCTAAAAACATTACAGTGTAAAGAAAAAGAAGAAAATTACAGCGTGTCCTCAGTCACCTTATTCACCAGATCTGGCACCATGTGACTTCTGGCTCTTCCCCAGAGTCAAAATGATCATAAAAAGTAAACTGTTTGAATCAATTTGGGACATCGAGGTAGCCACGACAGTGCAACTAAAGACAGTCATGAATATAGGAAAGGAAGACATCAAATTATCATTATTTGCAGAGGACATGATTCTCTACATAAAAGACCCAAAAAAATTCCACCAAAAGACTCCTAGAATTAATAACCAAACTCAGAAATGTAGCAGGCTACAAAATCAACACACACAAAATCAATAGCATTTCTGTATACCAACAATGAACTGACCAAGAAAGGAATTAGGAAAATAATACCATTCACAATCTGCAAATGGGAAGGTAACCAAGAGATGGAGGGAAGGGAGTAAGAAGGGAGCAGAGGGGATGAAGAAAAAATTAAAACGTGTTATGTACACATACCAATGCCTTACAAAGAATGTGATCATTATATACTATAAACATGTACTAATAAAAAATAAAAATTCAAGAACAAAAGAAAAATGAAATACTTAGGAAGTAACCTGACCAAGGATGTAAAAGACCTCTATGACAAAAACTCCAGTGCACTGAAAAAGTATATCAAAGAGGACATCAGAAAATCGAAAGATGTCACCTGTTCCTGGACAGGCCAAACCAGTCTAGTCAAGCCACACTTCCAAAACTGATACACAGACTTAATGCAGTCTCAATCAAAAAACCAGCAATATTCCTCACAGAACTAGAGAAAACAATCCTAAAATTTACATCGACTCAGAAGAGACCTAGAATAGTAAAAGCAGTCCTGGACAACAAGAATAGAACAGAAGGTATTACAATCCCCAAATTCAAATTATACTACCAAGCTACAGTGATAAAAACAGCATGGTAATGGTACAAAAACAGGTATGTGGATCAGTGGACTAGAATAGAAGATACAGGCATATTCAGCTATTCGATCTTTTGACAAAGGGGCCAAAATCACATACTGGAGGAAAGGTAGCTCCTTTAATAAATGGTTCTGGGAAAACTGGCTATACACATCAGAAGATTGAATCTAGACCTGTATCTCTCACCATGTATTAAACTAAAATAAAAGTGGAGCAAAGATCTAAGTGTTAAAGCAAAATCAGTTAATCTATCGTAAGGTAAAATAATAACACTCTTGAAGGCAAAGACATAGGTGAGGACTTTCTGAACGGAACCCCATTTGCATGAGAATAACATCAGTATATAGCATTATATCAAATTAAAAACCTTCTGCACAGTAAAGGAAACAACCAAAAGAGTGAAGAGATAAGAAACCCACAGAATAGGAAAGAAATTTTACCAGTTACTCCTCAGACAGAGGACTAGTACCTAGAATATATAAAGAACTGAAACATATTAGACACCCATCCGAAATAAAAGAACCAATCAAGAAATGGGCAACTGAAATGAATGGACACTTCTTAGAAGAAACTATTAGAGAAATATAAATTCAAACAACAGTTAAATTACCCCTTACTCCAGAAAGAATGACTATTATCAAGAAATAAAAACAATAAATGGTAAGTCTGCTGGTAAAAAGGAACATTTTTACATTGTCATTGAGAATGTAAACTAGTACAACTACTATGGAAATCAGTATGAAGATTCCTCAAAAAACTGAAACAAGTAATTCCCTTCAATCCAGTTATTTTATGTGTAGGTCTCTTCCTGAATGAGTTAAAGTCATATTACAGTGATATATGCATACACATGTTTATAGCAGCACAGTTCATAATAGCTAACTCTTGGAAGCAGGCTATAGGTCCATCAACAGATGAATGGAGCAAGAAAATGTGGTATTTACACACAATGGAGTACTACTCTGACATAAAAAAGGACAAATTTGAGCCATTTGTAGGAAAATGGATGCACTGTGAGATCATAATGTTAAGTGAAATAAATCAGACCCACAAGCTTAAATATTGCATGGTTTCTCTTCCCTAAGAAACCTGAAATATAAATAAAGAGCAAAATAAAAAACAGATAATAGGAAATAGGAAGATAGATCTTTGCCAAATGGGAGGGAGACCAAGAGAAGGAGGGAGAGGAGGCGAAAAGGATGAAAAAAGAATGAAGATATGTTATGTACTGTACCAACTCCCCATGAGGAATGTAATCACTATGGACAGTGAACATGTACTAATAAAATAAATATTGAAAAAAATTATAGTATCTCTCTCCTTGAGGGTATGAGGATCAAATGAGCTATTATATATAAAGTTCAAGCCTAGTCTGGGCAACTTAGTGACTTAACTGAGACCCTGTCTTAAAATTTTAAAATAAAAAAAGGTGTGGGGCTACAACTGGGTGAGTGCCGTGTAAGGGTTTGCTAACCTCATTATCACGGTCATTGTGATCACATCTTCACTTAGCAAAACCCAGGGGAACAGCTTGGCGTAGTGGCACATGCCTGTGACGTCAGCTACTTGGGAAGCTGAGCTAGAGCAACTGCAAGCTCAAGGCTAGCCTGGGCAGCTTCGTGAGACTCTGTCTCCAAAAAAGTAAAATATAAAAATGAAGAGTCATTCTATTTTAAAAAACTAAAAAAGACACAAAAGAAGACTTCCAGAACTGCTTCAGAAAGTGGCAAGAATGATGGATAAGTGTGACGAAAGTGAAGGGGAACATTTTGAGGGGCATTAGTGGCACTGTGTCTTCTACTGTAATTATTACAGTGTAATACATTCACAGAGAGACAGACAGAGACAGACAGAGGCAGAGAGAGGCAGAGAGAGAACCAATTACTTCCATTTCCCTTAAGAGCCTTCACTAAGTAACTCCCCAAGGCTTAGGCATTCAGCATGTGCAGACCTTTCCTGAGCTGGCCCTGCCCCTGTCACCACACCCTGTCCCCTGTCACCATGCCATCCCTGACACAAAGTGCTCACAGGAGCTGTGCTCCACCATGCAGCGCCTCTGGTGAGAACACCCTGCAGCTCCCACGTCCTTCCCAGACTCTGCCCTGCCGCTCAGTCTCAGCTGGGACACAGCTCTCCTGAGGACACAGGAAACCCGCTGCCTTGGATAAAAACTGGGTTAGGCAGCCTGTGTGCTCACCCCACTACAGAGGATTTACCACACTCTAGCGTGGTTACTTCTTTTCTTGTCCGTGTCCATAATCCCCCCACTATCCTTCCCCGCTGTACCATAAAACTGTTTTGTAGAGAGAAACAATATTTGATTTTTTCTTAAACATTTCTGCACAATGATTTTAAAAGGTTAAAAGACTCGGATTCAGGTTACAAGACTTATATGGCGGACACAGCAGAGTATAAAATGTTTTACAAACTGAGTGTGGTGGTACACACCTGTAATCCCAGCACGGTGGGAGGCTGAGGTAGGAGGATCACAAGTTCAAGGCAAGCCTGGGAAATATAGCGACTTAAGTGAGACCTTTCTCCAAAGTGAAAAGGCGATGGAGAGGTGGCTCAGTGTGAAGGCCCCAGGCGTAGTCACCAGCACCGCAAGACATACCAACCTACCTACACACCTGCCTACGTACGCACGTTCACACATGAAATATTTTACAGTGAAAAGTCTCTCTTCCCTTCCCGCATCATTCCCCCATTACTTAGTTTTCTTCCTCTGCAAGTAGCTATTACAGTTTCTGCTTATCTGTATGAAAGATGTTCAAACACATTCAAGACTATATGTGTGTGTTCATTTTTTCCACAAACATTTCACACAAATGGTAGCATGCTGTACACACTTTCTCGCCACCATTTTCCCCTTAGCATATATTAAGGGAAAATATATATCGAGACCTGGGGAGACTCTGTGTGTGTGCGTGCACACACACATACACGTGCACACGATGAACCACATTTTGTTCACTATTTTATTCCTTGTCACCTCGGCACAGACTCTGCCACACTGTGGGGCTTTAATGAGACTGTGGAGTTGAATTACAATACAGGAAGTTGACAGCAGTAAGTGCTGTATACATAGTAAGTGCATGAAAATGCCCGCCACCATTATTTATTATTCAGCAGGGCAGCCCAGTGAGATTTCATCACCCACCCACTAGTGTGGCTAAAATAAACAGAAACATCTGCTAATATGAAGTGTTGGAGAAGACATGGTGTACCTGGAACTCTCGAACTCACCGGGAAAGTGTGGACTGATACGGTCACTTTGGAAAATTCTTTGATGACAACCACTAAACCTGAACGTGTGCACAATCTCTGACATGGCAGTCTTACTTTTAGGTATACAGCCAACAGATACGCTGCCTGCTTATCAAACCAGACAAGGCCAGTAGCCCTCCCCCCATCTGAGAGGCCCCTGGAACCTCAGCAGTGAACCCTGCAGAGAACTGGGAGCTCTGCACTCTCGCCGGCCTCCAGCTGAGATGACTGTAGCCTGCTGCATGGAAGCCGTCTGAACTGTCTACCCACAGTGAGACACAGCAGAAACGCAGGAGCTAGAGACCAACATCACTGAACACCACGCTACTGTTCACTGGCACCAGGCAGCCCAGGCCCGGGGGGAGCACAGTACCTGTGAAGCACATTTGGGCTGCCCGTCCCTGCAGGCCACCTCCTGGTGCGGGCTCGCACGGCCACCAGATGCAGGGAAGCTGTCATGCTCAGATGCTAGAGCCCAGAGGACTCCTCCTGAGGCCTGGAATGTCCCCATGTCCACACCCCATGCCTTCCGGGGCATGGAGCTGTGTCCTGCCCAGTCTTCGCCAGTCCAGTTCCTCATGGATTGTGCTTTTTGGGGTAATGCTGCTACTTAAACCCTCCAACGCCAGTGGCTTAGCACAGTAAATATTTACCCCTTACCCAAGCAACAGTCCCACATGGGGACAGCCTGGTGACTGAGGAGCCAGACACCTTCCTTTCCCAGGCCCTGTGCTCCAGGGCCCAGTGGCCTCTGCATCTGGCCAGCAGGTGACAGAGTGCAGAAGACACTCCTGCCTCAAGCTCCTTGGCCAGTGACAGGAATGTGGCTCCCAGCGGATGTCAAACGTGGGCTGGGGAGTTGTGCCTGGCTGTACCATGAGGTCTGGGTCTCCTCTGCGCTAGGGGATCAGGGGTTCGTCTCGCTATGTGGATCGAGAACCACTGTGCCCTGTCTGTCCCTAAAATGAGCCTTCTTTTCTTCCAAGACAGTTAGGCACGTGTCTTTTCCAAGGGAGGCCTTTAAAGATTTCCCGTCCATGCACATTGTAGGTGGCAAATCTCTCCTTCTAGAAAAGGAGAGGGGGGGAAAAAAAAAAAAAAAGAAAAGGCAGGAAAGCCACACAATGAATCTCAAATCAAAACTCCCCTTCTGATAGAGTATCTCAGCAGTGGGAAGTAGACTGGCAGGACACACAGCCGATGCTGCATTGTTGGGCACAGAACAGAGACTTGGGGCGCTAGGGGAAAAGAAGGTTTCATTTGTCACTATGTGATTTTGTGATTAGGTTTAAAAACTAGTGAGCAAAACAAAAATACTAATCGGCATCACTGTTTATATGAAATTCAAGAACAAGCAAAACAAATTGATGGTGATTAAAAATGAGAATTACGCTGAGCTCTGGGGAGGGTGGGTTTTGACTGGGAATGGGCATAAGCAGCCATTGTGTAGGTGATGGGTACTCAGGTATATGCACAGGTAAAAGTCAGACACGCTCTACACTTACAACTGATACACTTCGTACTCTTTATTTTATATATATTATACCTCAGTTTAAAAATAAGTCTGTTTGGAAAACTCCCCACATACTTTACCTCTACATTTCCAGTGCCCCTCTTGACAGTCCTTCTTCACGGATGATGACAGGCAAAATGGTTTCTTTCTCCTTCCCCTCCATAAATTAAACTCAAACTTGGATCCATCAGACGCCTTTGGAATTGTAGAAACTGTGCATAAAGCAGCAGGCCAACATAGTCTCAAAGACCCCTCAAGTTGTCGCTGAAAATCGTGATGGACATAGTAGATAGAACCCAGACTTGGAAGTCAGCCAGTTCTGTGTTCAAATTCCAGATCTGCCTATTAGCAGCAAAATTCTGTGAAAGTTACAGAAGCTTTCTGAGCTTCTGTTTCCTCTTTTGCAAAGGCAATCTCACCTGGTTAGGGCATGAGTGGAATGAAATACTTCCACCTCAAACGCTCCTTGATAAATTCCAGTGTGAGTGGGCATGTGCGGAATCCAGTTAATAAAAGGTGCACACTCTGTGCCTGGGGCAGAAGAGGAGGCAGGCAGCTCCTGTCTGTCCGTCTGAGATAGAAAAACTAGGCCCGACCCTTCCCTCCTCCCTCTGACACTGGATGGAGTACGATGTCACCGACAGCCATGGTGATGCCCCTCTCCTCGCCTCCCTGAGGACAGCCCAGGCCCTCGCTCCAGCATCCTTCCTCCAACTCTATGTGGTTGCCTCAGCAGCTGTCCCATAGGCTGCCTTTGTCCTGAAGAAAGCTGACGCAAACTGATGCTCCGTCCACGACCAGGACATCCCTCTGCCGCTCCAGGCTGCTCACGTGCTGCTGTGGGCTCTGAGGAGCAGCAAGAGGGCCATGCCTGACAGGTCAAGGACCAGCAAGGGCCCAGGGCCCCGCCATCATCCCTGAAGTCCCTAAACCTCAATGCGCCACAATTGAGACTGCTGCCCCTTCCTGGAAACTCTCTGCAGCCACGGCATTCTCAATTTCAGCCCTGCCATTTGTGTGGAAAGAAGGGAGCTGTCAGTGAAGCAGCTGCCTCAGTGCAGTTCTCCCGGCCATCCGGACGCCCAGTAGCCACTCAGGGAGATATCTGCTTTGCCGCAGCAGGTTTGACATGAGGACCTGTCTCCCGTGACCCCACCCTGCAGCCACTCTGGGCGACTGCCCTGTAACCTCCCAGATGACCGTACCCCTTCTCACGCCTCTGAAAGTCCCCAAATAGGCCTGGAAATGCTCCTTCTCTGTGTCAACACCCGGTTCCTTCACTCGGTCCAAGAGGGCTGAGTATACTCTGGTACCTAACCCTCTGGTACACTTCCCTCCCGAGCAGGACGGGCACCAGTAAATGCATCCTGAGTGGTCCTGTTGCCTATTCATGCTCATGATTCTTATCTCGCATAGAGTGGGCTGAGTGGGCTGCATTAAAGATTGCTGGTCACGCTAAGAGCTACTATACCTGAAGGCCCCAGCAGAATAGTGAAGAGCCGAGAGTGGTAGACACCAGCAGAGACCGGCAGAGACCTCAGAGACCAGCAGGAGAGCACAAAAGAGGCAGCAGAAGCTGCTAGGAAGGTCCAGAAAGGGGGCTATAGGTCCCACTGCAGAGGCACTGACAGGGGCAGCTGGGAGCCACCAGCAGCTATAACACCAACAGTGGTAATACTAGGAGCTAAGAAGCACTGGCATTCAATGCTCAGGGCTGAGAGTCACGAGCACTCCAAGCCCAGAACCACTAACATCAAGGGAGATATACTTTGCCAATTTTTGATTTCTATCTAAATTGAGCAAAAGAACCCAAGGTTGATCAGTGATACTTCCAGTGCTATAAGCAGGGACAAAGTGGCCACGAGAGGTTCGCTTCTCTACAGAGGTGTCAGCTGTCCCCAGGGACCAGTGATGTCTTTGGCAGGGGTAAGCCACTGAGAGTGTTTTTGCAGAGTGCTTCTGGGTAGCTACGAGAGTCAGACAGTCTTGTGCACACCCTGCCCCCATTTTTGGGACCTGAGCAAGTGACTCCACCACTTTGGGCTACAGCTTCTTTATCTGTAAGGTCAGAAAAATGAGACCACCTACTGAGATAGGACATGGAAAGAATTCAACATCCCTGCCACGAGTTTGTGCCCCAGAAATGTTTTTGAAAGAAGTCTTTTTTTTTTTTTTTTTGCATGTATCTTCCTGGTGATTGTGACATTGCAAAAGTCACCTGTGGCCTGGTGGCCTCTCTCTTTCCCATCTCTGTCATAGGTGTTTTCCTGTCCATCTAAGGTAGCTTCTCCACAGTCTTGGCCATACCAATGGGTTTTTTTTTTTTTCCTCCTGTTTTTATCTTTCTACCAACATCTCCTGAATCCTTCTACCTGCCAGGCCCTGGAACCATCACTCTATTCTTCGTTTTTGTGTGTTTGACTTTTTCAGATTCACATATTAGTGAGATCATGTGGTATTTGTCTTGCTGTGCCTAGGTAATTCCCCTTAACATAATGTTTTTTTCTGTTCGTCCATGTTGTTGCAAATGGCAAAATTTAACTCTTCTTTAAAGCTAAATATGATTCTATCTTACACATACAGCACATCTTCTTCACGCACTCATTCACTGATGGATGGTTAGGTCACCTCCATGTCTTGGCTATTGTGAATCATGCTGCAACGAACATGGGGTGCAAGTGTCTCTTCAACACACTGATTTCATTTCTTTTGGATACATTCTAACAGTTGAAGTTGTTAGATCATATGGTAGTTTTATTTTTAATTTTTTAAGGAACCCTCATAGCGTTTTCCATAAAGGTTGTGCTAATTTATATTTCCACCAACAGGTAGAAGAGTCCCTTTTTCCACATCCTTGCCAGCACTTGTTATCTTTTCTCTTTTTTATAATAGCCATTCTAACAGATGTGAGGTGATGTCTCACGATAGTTTTAATTTGCATTTTCCTACTCATTAGTGACAGGCAACACGTTTTCATATACCTGTTAGCCATGCCAGCAGCTTTCCCAGTTATTTCCTACCACTGCACTTTTTTCCTTTTTAGCTATAATCACATTCTTCTTCAGTTCATAAATATAGCATTAAAAAATCACAGGCTGGGGTTGGGGATTTAGCTCAGTGATTAGAGTGCTTGCCTCACAAGCAGAAGGCCCTGAGTTCAATCTCAGCACCAAAAAAAAAAAAAAAAAAATCACAGGCTCCTTTCTTTCTCCCATCTTGCGCAACCACAGTGTGTCTCCCAAGGGACAGGAATCTCGGCCCAGGAGCTGCAGGCCACGATGAGGAACAGGAAAATGAAGTCTTGCTGTAACATTGGGTTTGGTGTAGTTTTGAGGAGGTGGAGCTGGCCACTTTGTGCTTCTACAGCTTTGGGTCAATTCTGTGATTTCAGGCCTTTTAAAGGCAGCAAGTAGGCCTGACCGATCTGGCAAATCTCGAAGTCAACTTTTCTGTAGTGTGCTTGCCACTGCTCTGGACTGGAGTTGGTTAAATTCCACCTTCTCCCTGACCATGGGAGAACAAATAGCAGTGTTGCTTTAAGCATTCAAACTAAGACAGATGGTGCTGATGAGAGGTATGGAGTCGGTAGGGTCTGGGAGAGGAGACGGATTTTCTCTTGGGTCATTTACACATTGTTTAATGGACTAGAAGAAGTAATTTGGAAGAATCTTTTGAACCTGTAAGAATACCCTCAAAGTCTGTACTTTTCAAAACTATCTATACTTCCTTCTTCTCATTTAACATTTTGCTTCTCTATGAGGCAGATAAACACTTGGCCATCCCACACCTTCCTTTTTCTTCTTTCATCAAAGCACCCATCAGAGCACCTGGAAAGGCCACACATTTGCTTCCTCGGCCTCTCTCAGAGCAGCCATGGGCCACCCAATGCTAAGCGGTGGAATTTGGGTAAACTGATGCAGGAGTTTGGATTGAAAAAGGGAGCACATGGGACAGGCTGGGGATTTAACTCAGTGGTTAGAGTGCTTGCCTTGCAAGCACAAGGCCCTGAGTTGACCCTCAGTACCAAAACAAAGAAAATAGAAAAAGAAAAAGGGACCACGGCGCACACGTGTGTCCCTCCCTACTTGCTTGTGGGACACACATTGCTGTGATGTCGCAGGTACACCTGTCTTCATCCTTGCTCTTCAATGCGGCTCTTTCCACGGAGGTCAGGCGTGCCTGGTCCTGAGCCCGTTCTCACACAATGGTCACTTGCATGTCTTCACCTGTGTGACGCTGAGAATATACTTGGGCTTCATCTACAGTTTCTGGCTCCCAGCTCTTAAAATCCTCAAAATCTCCAGAGTGCTAAGAGAGCCTTTAGTATGACAGGGACCTGGTTGGAGGCCTCCACATGGCTTCAGGACACGGGCTGTCAGGGCTGTCGTCCGTGTGTCATGGTGAGACTGGAAGGTGGGACTTGGAGCCTCCTCTCTCAGGAGGGGAGAGAGGCTGAAGGTTGAGCTGGCCATCAGTGTCTGATGATGTTCTCCATAGTGTCTATATAATGAAGCCTCCATGAACACTGAACAGGACAAAGTCCAGGTAAACTTCTGGATAGCTGAGCTCTGGGAGGTCCTGAGAGAGGGCGTCCGAGCCGTGTCCCTGCACCCCGCCCTGTGTGCCTGTTCCATTTGGATGTTCATCTGTACTCCTCATAAGATCCTTTGCATCAAACTGGTGAATATGAGCTGCTCTGTGACTTTAGTTTAACTCAGCTGGGCACAGTGGTGCATGTCTATAATCCCAGATACTCAGGAAGCTGAGGCAGGAGGACCACAAGTTCGAGGCCAGCCTGGGCAACTTAGAGAGACTCTGTATCAAAAACTAAAATAAAAAGGGCTGGGAGATGTAGTTCAGTGGTAGAGTGCTTGGCTAATGTGCAAGAAGCCCTGGGTTCAATCCCAGGAAGGAAGGAAGGAAGGAAAGAAAGAAAGGAAAGGGAGGAAGGGAGGGAGGGTGAGAGAGAGAGTTGAACATGAGGAGGGAGTCGCAGGAGCCCCAATTTATAGCATGGTCTGAGCCCTCCCAGGTGCTATTTCCAGATAAAGAAGGTCAGAATTGGAACAGTTCTGTTGAGTGGAAAGTAAGAGTAGGAAGAAAGCACAGGATGTTTGTTTTGCTTTTTCCAGTACTGGGGATTGAACCTGGGCCTTGGACTGAGCTACATCTGGCCCCTTTATTTTTTATTTTGAGGTAGGATCTTGCTCAGTTGCTGCGTTGCCCTGGCTGGGCTCAAACTTGAGATCCGCCAGCCTCAGCCCCCAGAGTGCTGGGACCACAGGCCTGGGCCACCATGCCTGGCGGGGCTGGTAGCTTTTAGTCCTATCTCTGTAATAACCTGCCATTCTCTGCATTTCAACAATTCAACAAACCTTTACTGAGCACCTACCTCGTGCTGTGTACTAGAAGCTAAAATAAGTCAGACAAGGTCCCTACTTGCATGAAACACAGTCTAGTGGACTTCTCCTAGCACAACATCTTCAGATGTCTCCATGGACATTTCTGTTTGCCGCCTCCACTATCCCTGACACAACATGTCTAATCGAACCCTCTTCTCCCCAAAATGACTTCCCATTTCTGTTCAGGAGCCCGGTGCTCAGAGTCCTGATAGCTCTGCCTCCTGGTTTACTTTTGTTGCGCGCATACTCATTTCTCTTGAGTCATCGAGTCTACTTGTACTAAGTGCCAGGAGCCCGAGCGACAATGTCAGTCACCCAAACAATTCCAATACAGAGGAATGTGTGACAACAGACGGGTGTCTGTGACCAATGAGAAGACAGAGCGCCTCAGATCCCGAGGGAGCCGGGAAGGGGAAAACGGGGAGCGAGACCTCGGAAAGAGCTAACGTTTAGGGGGCAGAACAGCGTCACGGGAGCGGAAGCCGGGGTGCTGAGGCCCGAGAAGAAGGGTCCTCTGGCTCGCAGCCAGCGTGCGCTCGGAGAGCAGGGTGGGGGCGGCGAGGAGGACGTTGCCACACCCCCGCCCCGTGTTCTCCCTTCTGGTGGCACGTCTGGATTTTCCCTTTGGGGCCGCCCCTTCCCTGCTTTCAGGCCGGGCCTGCGCGGAGCTGGCCCCGCCCCCACCCAGGGCCCCGCCAATCAAATCAGCCCATGTCCGTTGCCATGGGGATTTCTTCAGGGATGAGCTCCTAGGACCAGGGCCCCGAGCTGTTCGCCCGGGCTGGAAGCCCAGCCTCTGTCTCGTCAGAGCCGGCCCACTGCCCTGGTCTCCTGCCTGCTCTCCGCCTCCTGCTTCCTAGTCCACCAAAGCCTCCCAGCGCCACTTCCCTGCATCACTTTTACATCACCCCCATTCGAATTCCTTGCTCTGAGCGCTTCGTACTCCAGAAGAATCAGGCGAGTCTATGTTCCTAGAGTTTTGCCCTCAAGGCTTCCTCTGTCTCCCTTCTGGATCGCCCACCTGTCCCTTTCTCCTTCAATCCTCATCTTCCTCAAATCCCACCAGCCCTGACTCCCATCAGGTATTCCTACGACCTGATGGCAACTTTGGAAAACATGAATTATTGTCTTCTTTGACTGCTTCTCCTTCTACATGTTTTGTTTTGCTTTTCTCTCCCATATTGCCTTGGATGGAACTTGAAGACAAAGCCTGGGTCATATCAGTATCCTGTGTAGCATTGATGACGGTGCTCTGCACAGCCAACACTCAAAATTTTTTACAGAATGACTCATAGACGTTTCCCAGTTTGGCGGTGGCAGGAAATGGAGATGAATGTAAAGCTACAATTTAAGTGATGAGAAGAGATGTCGTCAGCAGGGAAGAGAGAAAAGACACTCAATGGATACAAATAGTCTGGTAGAGAAGACACAGCAGGAGTATCAATAGGAAAAGATGTTTTTGTATGAAATCACAGTTGATACAGCAAGGAGCTGATCCCCAAACAGCAGGGTGGCAGGGACAAGCCCTAAAAATACCAGGAGTCCGTGATCCAAAGGGAGACGCCAAGCCCAAGGAGAAGCTAAGTGACTTGAAGGATGGAGGCAGCCAGTGACTCCAGCAGTAAGACCCAGCATGGCCCAGAGGACAAAGGGGTTGGGGCACCCTTGGAAACGGTACCCTTGGATTTAGGACATTTTCTCACTCTCTGCAACCCACTCCCCAGCTCCTCTAGGAGAGGGAAGGAAATCTCCCAGAAACAGCTTTCCCAGAGATGTGGAAGAGTGAGGCAGAACCACCCTGGACGAGGCCCACATTTCCCGTCTTCACCTCCTGGGTGGCTCCCTCTGTCTGAGACATTCTTTCCCCGTGGCCTCTGGGACATCGCATCTGTCATGGCTCTGCTCCTCCTTCTCAGTCCCCTTGGCTGGGTCTTCACCTTCCTGGCCTCTGGGATGAGAAAGACTCAGACCTCAGTCCTCAGGGTTCGTCTTGTCTACATTTACAAGTACGTCCTGGGGGAGTCTTACCCAGGTCCAGAGCTGAAAACACTTAATATGAGGTGTGATTAACATATACAGGGAATATTTAAATTTTTAAAAAATTTTTTACAGTAAAAGACACATTGCCACGCATCCACCTCAAAATACTCCCCCCTTGCTTTGAAAACATTTGTCCCATCACTCTTGCCACTTTCTGAAGCCGTTCTGGAAGTCCTCTTTCCTGAGCGTCTTTACAAAGTGTGAACAAAACTATGGTGAATTCTGTTGTTGCATGCCGTCCAGTGGAAAGGCAGACTTGTAAAAACACGAGTGTCCTCATCCACCTTTTTCACCAGATGTGGCACCGTGTGACTCTGGCTCTTCTCCAAAGTTGAAATGAGCATGAAAGATAAACATTTTGAGTCCATCGAGGACATCAAGGCAGCCTCAACAGGGCAACTAGAGACACTCATCTTTAGAAGCCCTTACTCTGCCTTCTTCCATGACACCATCCGCACAGTTTTAACTACTAATTTCTATTGCACATGAGCATTTTTTCAACATTAAACATTCTCCCAAAACATGGATATTAATGAATGTATAATTTATTAACTTATTGATATTTTATTCATTTAGTCTTTTTATGAGATGAATACTATTTATTTATTTATTATTTATTCTTATGGTACCGGGAGTTGAATCCAGTGCTTTGCATTGGGCTGCATTCCCAGTTCTTTCAAAAAAGATTTTTTTTTTTTTAAATTTTGAAACAAGGTCTAAATTGTCAGGCTGGGGCAGTCCTCTTGCCTCAGCTTCCCAAAATGCTGGGATCACAGGCATGTGCCACCACACCCATTTTGAACTTTTAGATTGTCTTTTGTTTTTCTCTTTGTAAATAATGCTGTGATAATATTCTTCAATTGTGTCTTGGATTATTTTCTTATCTAAATTCATAGAACTAGGACTTAAACCATTAAAGACTATGATGAACATTTTTAAAGCTGCTTAAGTAGGAAGAACTATAAAGTCAGCTGCAATAATAGAAAAACTAACAATTGATATATTTGTTGCTTCAATGATCCGAGTCTGAAGGAAGGCAGAGAGACTCTAAAGTAATCAAGAAATCAGACTCTTCCTTTTTTTGCTCCAACACTCTCAGAATGTTGACTTTTCATTTCTTCTGCTTGCTGACTTGTGGTAGCAAATTGCTCCAAGCATCGCACTGTCATGTAAGCAGAACTCAGAGAGCAGGACACATGAACAGGGCAGTGAGAGAGGCCCTCTATATACTAGTATTTAATTTGGAGAGAACATCTTTCCTACAAGCCCCTTAGCAGAACTCCCTTGAGGGCTTATTTCCACTACTGAGTCACTGGCCATCATAAACTGTTGGGGAGGCCAAGACAACAAGTGCAGTATGGCCTTTTATAGATTTGGTGGTGAGATGAAAAGAGGTCTAAGACAGCCAATGAGCAGTCACTGTATCAGAGAGCAAAAGCCACAGTGGTGCTGTGCAACAGACTACCCAGGATTCGCCTCGGAGCAGTTGAAGTTGGGTTTGGCTAGACTTGCCGACTGGCCTATGCCTGGGCTCAGGTCTACGATATGCACGGCGGGCTCAGGTCGGTTATGTGTGGTGTTATTTTTGGTTCTGTTTTTACTCTTCGTTGTAAAAATAAAATAATTAAAAGAAAACAATACAAAATAAGTGCATATCTTAGGGAACTTTGATAAGATAACCTTTGTAACTATTAAGGTTAAGATACAGAACTTTGCCAGCCACCCGGGAAACTCTCCATGTGCCCCATGTCAACTACAGTCCTCCCCTTTAAAATTAGCTACATTTGGACTGTAACAATAACCACTTCCTCAAATCTGTTTATGGCTTATCCATTCACATCTACATCTGTAATTTAGTCTTTCAGTGGTTTATACTTTTAAAATTGCTTTTGATATATAATTATTTTAATCTACAGTTTTCTTCTCCATGTCTTTCTTTTCATAAAATTTATCTGTTTAAGAACATGGGCCTTTCAGCTGAATGTGGTAGTTCATACCTACAGTACCAGAGACTGGAAGGCTGACACAGGAGGATCACTTAAACCCAGGAGCTCAAGGGCAGCCTGGGCAACATAGTGAGACCTGTCTCAAAACAAAACAAAACAAAACAAAACAAAATACTTGGGCCCTTTGACCTATAGAATTTCCCGTGCTCTGTATTTTTCTGATTGCAAATTCATGGTGCACTTCAACACGTTCCTTTGTTTTCTGTATTTCCCATAATTAGGCAGCTGGATCTAGAGGCTTGAACAGATTTATGCTCAATCCCAAATCAAGTTTATAGATGCATCTGGCTTTCATGGCTTTTTAACATGAGCAGCCATTAATGCTCAATGCCTAGATTCATTAATTCATTTGAATTACAAAATGGTACTGCTAGAGTCTGGCTGGGGATTTAACTCAGTGGTTAGAGTGTTTGCCTTGCAAGCACAAGGCCCTGAGTTTGATCCCCAGGACCAAAAACAAACAAACAAACAAAATGATAGTGATAGAACTCCCTGTTTATTGTATTTATTAAATAAATTAATGTTATGCAGAGACACAGCTTATCTCCCAAAAGCTACTAGCAGTACAGTTTAATAGGAGAATAAGGATAAATCTTCATTATTTTCTTTATCTAATTTTCAAAATAATGAATCAATTCCCTTTTATTTGCCAAAGATGATCAATTAATATTTTATTATTATGAAATCATTGATATAAATATATTTGAAGCTTTGCGATCCATTGTATTATTGTCCTTATTGAAATTAAAATTGTCTTATCTTTGACAATTGGGAATCTCTTTCAATTGTAGTCTGATATTTGTTATGACAAAATGCTTTGGGACATTTTGTATTTGGGGTGGAGGGGAGGTCACAGATTTGGAATCAATCATTTCTCCAAGAAGCCCTAGTTTTCTTTTAGTAGAAAATGGAACTTCATTAGCACAATTTGGGCTCTAGGATACTCTATACTATGGAGTAAATTGGCCTACATTTGGGAATTTTTCAGTGGACAGAGCTAGGAAATATATTTTTAAAGATAAAACATTTCATGAATTCACAGTGATATTCCCAATTCAGATTCAGGACTA
>PVJO010019179.1:0-34949 GCA_004026905.1 Hystrix cristata | reverse complement strand
CAGTCCACAAAACCTAAAACACCTGTGACCTTCCATTTACACCAATGTTGTAGACTTCAGGCAGTGCTATTATCGGTCCAAGACAATGTTCATTCATTTCCACCATGAATGTTGTTAACATTCTTGAAAAATGTCTTTTGATGCTGTTTTTCAGAATTTTTTTCAATTTTTCTTCGTCTTCCACATCAAAGTTCATCCTGTATTAGTAATATAAAGGAATTCAAAGATGTTTGGCTTTATAATGCTTAAAGTACGGTACAGTTAAACCAACATTGTAGCTTTTCAGAAACACTCAGCACTCTTATTTAATGGATCACCACATAAAGCACACCTTGCCTAACAAAGAAAAAGAAAGGAACATCTACTTTGTACCTGCCCACAGCAGATACTAAAAAGTATAGTTTTACAGTGATACCTCAGTTCACAAACTTAATTCTTTCCACGATTCTGGTCGCAAGCCAAATGGGATGAGAACTGAATCAAATTCAATGGTTAGGTTGACTGTTTATGGGAAAATCTGATTCTGTTCTTGTCCAATTTGGTTTGAGACCAGAACAGTGGAAAGAATTAAGTTTGTGAACTGAGACACCACTGTATATTTAAATTTAGGTCATATCCCGTATGTTCCCTAACTTGATTTCAGTTAATGATATTCTGGGTTTAGGACTACCGTTTATTTCAAATGCTTGAGGTAACAGTCACAAATTTTAAAATAACTTGAGAAAATACAGCCTAATCAGTAAGAAACATGTTTGCTAAGTAAACCAGGAAAATACACCTTCCTAAGTATCTCTTCCCTATTTCTTAGATTTGAATAAAATGTTTGGGAAGCAAGCTGGACACCTTCCTGTACTGGGGTCTTGGTTCTGAACCGGGTGGCACCACACTTGGATTCCAGTGTGGTTCTATAAAACCGCATTTCTCTCACCCTGCCCAGCAGCTGTGCTGTTCTGCCTTGCGACAATCCAAGATGCTTCATTTGTGATTATGCTAAATTCCATTTTTTTTTTTTTTTTTTTGTGGTGCCGGGGATCGAACTCAGGCCCTTGTGCTTGCAAGGCAAGCACTCTAATCACTGAGCTAAATCCCCAGCCCCTAAATTCCATTTTAAAAGCCTCCGTCATTCATGGATTTCTTGGTCTCGGTTATTTAAAAGAGGAAGAACGAAATGGGCTTCAGAGGGTAACAAGAATTAAACTGATTAAAAATGCAAGGCGGGAAGATGAGTAGGAGTTTCACTACACATTCTATACACTGAGAAAAAAGGGATATTTGCTACCTAAAATGTATTAAGGCTTTAGTGTATTTGTTCCTAAAAATTTAATGGTCATAAATTTTTTTTTCCAACTTACATTTTACATACCATAAAACTGCAAGTAACTCAGCAGTTTTTAATATATTCAGAGTTGAACAACTATCATAAAAATCTAATCTTAGAACATTTTACACATTTCAAAGTCTTTAGATCTTGGCAGTCATCCCGATTTCTGCTCTTTCCCCTCTCACTCCAAGAATCAGTAATTAACCTCTTACAGTCTATCCTGAACAATTCACACAAACAGAACCCTGTAATATGTGGCCTTCAGCGACTGTCTCCTTCATGAAGCGTTTTTATGGCTCTTTGTGTAGCACGGACCAGCGCGTCATTCCCGTGTATGGTACAGATGAACCTCATTTTCAGTAGCTGACACTTGTATTTTTTTGGGTATGCTGAGTGATGCTGCTATGCAAATTTGTATGGAACTCAGTCATGGTTTTTTGTAAAATGGTGTTATTTGTACACATCTGTAAGCATTTCAGTGTTTAGAGGGTGTATTTTGATTGTCTTTATTTCCCAAAATAGAAAATTACTATTTTTTAAAGCTTCATTCTTACATGTAATGAAAATAAGTTTCCATAACTTTGGCTGAAGTCGGTTCTAGGCTTTGTTCTCACCTTGTTTCTCTTTCCTTGATTGTGGAGAGTTTCCAATTTTCCATTAATGAAGGCAGCAATTGTTTTCGCATCTCTCGCATTTATATGCTCTCCCCAAATACTTCTCTAAAATTAAAAACAGTCTTGTCATGCTTTGACAAAGTATGTAAATGATAACATTTCCATCTAACAACCTGATTACGCTTTAATTTAAAGTCCTTTTGTCCCAAAGCTTTAAGTGTTGGAAATTCAGGTTTCCTAAGGAAATAATGCTGCAGAGGTAGAGTTTACCCAGCGCGGCCACCAAGCGCACTGTGGGCAATATACAACTATTCCTGGGAAAAAAATGCACTGCCGACTTCAGAAGCCCCAAACACATCTGAGATGTAAAAGAAAGCTGTCCCCACAGGCCCGAGATCATCCTAAGTGACTCGGTGCCCTGGCAAAAGCCTGACCAGCGACAGCAACAGGAAGCATGGCAGGCACTGGCAGGCGCTCCGCTCGTGAGGCCAAGACGCAGGGCGGGGCCACGTCACCGCCCTGATTTATCTTCTAGTTTCCTCATTCCTGGTATGACCCACACTCCAAACTGCATGTGCTTCAACTGTTTTTTAAAAGTGCATGTAATACCCTACTTGGTTTGTACTTCTCTTTACTCCAGTCACTACTGTGGTTGGCCTGTCTGGCCTGGACTTCCGGATCACAGGCACGTGCTGCCACACCCAGCTTTTAGTCTTCAATTCTGTCAGAAATTCTTATTCTTTCTCAGGCAGTCAGCAACCATCATGAGCTACTGATTTTACTGGATACGAGACATATTCTGGGTATCAGTGACCACGGAGGCTGTCACTGTATTTTGTAAAAGACCCCTGGTGTAAGCTACACTATTTATTGGAGAAAAAAAGCATGTTGTCAGTAGTGCCCAAAAGTAATAACTGAAACAGGGGACCCTGTTATTTTGTAATCTAAAGTTCTGGCAAGATAAATGCCCAGTTACTAAGGCTAAAAAGTGTTATGAAAGTATTAACTCTTTTCCTCTTCATGGAAAGAATTTAAAAAGCAATACATATTCTAAAAAAAAAACTTCATAGCAAATAATTACCATGAATTAATAACCTATCAGTCAGGTGACAGAAACCCTTTGAGAACACGGGGCCAACATGAATATGAAGCATCGGCTCTCCGAGCCCAGCGCCGGAGGCCCCCAGGCGCACCCACCTCCGCCCGGCTGTAGCTGTAGAACTTCACGGTCGGGTAGGCTCGGACCCCGGCCTTCTGGCAAGTCTGGCCGTGAGCCTGGCAGTCCACCTTCCCGGCTTTCACTTTCCCTTTAACCATCTGAGAAAAAGAAAAATATGTTCTGCCATTTTCTGGCATAAATTACGTTGACAACCACAAAGCAATGTGATGTATTTCAAATCTTTGTACATTTAGGAACTTATTGTAGAAACTCAGGTTTGATCCTTTCAATTCCATCAGTATTTTTCTAAATTTCCCCTGGGGCCCTTCCCGTTACCCGCTGTTACCTCTCCTTCCTCACCAAGAACACTGGGAGACCTTTATCTCAACTCTTCCCTCTAAGCACAGGGCCTGTCCCCCCACAGATGTCTGTCCAGGGTTCTCGGGTCTCCTGTGCAGAGGGAGCACCCTTCAGCTGGTGGGGCAGGTCGCTCCTTCTTCATCTCCAGTTCTTCCGGTGAGATCCAACCCTCCAGCATGCGCACACATGATCTCACATGGATTCCTTCCTGCGCACTGGAAGGCCACCTCCAGTGACCAGCACATGCATGCACCTGTCTGCCTGTCTACTTTGCAGCGGCCTATTCTTCACTACTACTTCTTGTACTAATTTGGTGTTTTAGTCTGGCATGTGTTCTTACTGCTGCCTTCAAAGAAATGGCTCTAACTTCACAGTGACCTCTACTTGACCAAGCTGAGGGCACACTTTTTGTTCCTAATGAGCCCTTGGTACTTGGATCACTCCTTTATTTTCTGTTTTCTTTATAGCAAGGGGACTTGCTCTGTGGAGGTCAGGGTACAGCATCAACCTGGCTGTGGCATCCATTCTAGGGGACTGGTGGAGGACACTTATGGGTGGTCACGGAGGTGTGGTCTTGGGGTACATTCCTGGTCCCTTGCCCTTCCTCTGTGGCACCACTCCCCCGTTCTACTTCCCGGCCACCATGAGCTTAGTATCTGCCATGGTGCAACTGCCTTGCAACCAGCTTACCATGGGCTGAATCCCCAAAGTGTGAGCCAAAATAAATCTCTCCTCTAAGCTGTGGGTGTCAGGTAGGTAATGTACATCAGTGATGAGAAAGTTAATTTGTCTTTCTTTATCCGTAAGCTCTAGTATCTAGGGTTCCACCCAAGGGTAACAATCTTTTCACAGTGAATAGACCTGAACCTCAATTTCTAATCTTGATTTCATATTCAACTAAACACTGGCCTGGTTTATGTGAATGCTTCAAGCATCTCAAACATGATACTTCTAAAGTTAATTCTTCCCCCTTAATTCACTCTTCTTTCTGCCCCATGTGGGCTCAGTTCAAGCCAAGAACTAGGGTTTTCCTAGCTCCCCAATCAAACATGAAATCCTATTTATTCTTGTATCACTACTGCCCTGATCCTGGGCAAGTTATCTCTTATTTCAGGACATCAGAATCATCACCAAGGCTATGGGAATATACAAATAAGGCAGACTGACTTCTGTTAGGGCACCAGCAAAACCATGGGACTAAGACTTACACAGATACACTCTCACTAATGGTCAGAAAAATCTACAAATGTGATTTTTAGTAAGTTTTTATGTCATTTACAAAATGTTTATCTACCAGTTTACTTGTATATTCAATTACTACTGGTAATTGTTTTTGGTGCTCTAAATACTGTAGCTCTGATCTTGTTGGTCCTTGTTCAGGCCAACAATGTGATTTTTCTAAAATGTAAAATGGGTCCGGCCATACTTGTAGTTCTCCTGCTGCTTCTGAAGAATATATTCTGACCAGTGTGTGATAATGGAGATGGAGTGCGGGGGAAAACACGACACCTTGTCCTTGCCTACTCTGTGAGCTCCACCGTTGCCGTGCCCCTTCCATACGCACACATGCGTGACACAGGACTGACAGTGGAGACCCTGCTCTCTCTCACTTCTCAGTGTGGTAGCGAATACCATCCTCCCTGTCGAGAGGGCTCTCGAGCTGAGCCTGTCGAGAAGCGGACTCCTGGTCATGCCGTAAAGCTTGTCTCCCACACTAACTTTCCTGTGGCACCTGCTGTCTCCTAGTGTGACTTCCACTCTTTGGCTCAAGTGCCCGCTTTGTTCTCATTTCAGGACAGCAATTATCCCATCGTACCATGTACATTTTCTTGCCTTCTATCTTTCCTCGAGTTTAAAATCTCCTTCAAGAAATTTTTGTCTCTTCATCTTTGTAGCTCTGTGCTTGATGCTTAGGATTTGCCGAATGACGTATCCTTCTTGTATTTACAATTTTTTGCTACAATTAAAATGCAGTTGCATCTCGAAGTTGTAACTAAGTTAGCTTTTAGTACGGGGGGGATGAAGTAAAATATTGTTAGAATTATCTGAGAGGAAAGAAGCACAGAAAGTTTAAGTAGGAATGAATAACTCTCATCTGAAAGACTACTGAGTAACTAAAATAATTTACTGCTTATAGGAGCTTTTTAAAGAACCTCCTCGTGGTTTGGGACTAAGATGTTCTGGGCTGGTGGAGCTGGTGCTGGCTTTCTCTCTACTTTGCTGTGTCTGTCAATGACAAGAGGTCTGTGAGCTGGGTAAACAAGCTGTCTATCAATCTGGACTATGTCAGCAAGTGGCCCACTGTGACCACAGAACACCAAAACTCAGCCTGCAGTGAGTGTAGAATTCAGTTCAACTCTAAAAGCATTCACTTAGGCAGTGGGATTCAAAGATGGGTAAGACACGGACCTTGGCTTAAGGGCCTCATCTCAAGAACCTCAGTCTTGTGGAAAGAACAGAGCTGTAAATAATGCGCACTGCAATGTATATGCACACTGCGGGGGAACATACGCTAGTGAGGTGACACTGATTAAACCAGAAGGACAGAGGTCACCAAACTAGTGGCATGGAGTTGTTATTTTGCAGGATGAGGAAAAAAAATTCAGACAGCCAGGGTAAAGACAGGACATTTTTTGTTTTGAGATGGAGTCTTGCTATGCAGTTCGGGCTGTCCTTGAACTCACGATGTAGCCTAGGCTGGCCTCGAGGTGATCCTCCTCCTCCCTCAGCCTTCCGAGTGCTGGGATTACAGGCATGTACCATTTTAGAGATGCGAAGCAGCACGTATATAAAGATATGTGTTCAGAGAACCTAGGTGCAGAATGTGAGGGACAGACATAAAGCTGAAGAGACAGAAAGGGTCAAATCAGAGACCGGAGGTCAATGAGTGCATAGGAAGAGATACAGTTAAGGAGTGAGAGAAGGCAGCATTTTGGGGGAGATGATCAGAGATGGATTTGAAAGGCATTTAGGAGACAGAAGTGATGGGACCTAGTGGCTACCTAGGGAGGCAGACAGCATTCATGATGGGGCAAGAAAATGGGGGAAAAGAAATATTTCTTTTACTGCTAGTTGGACAATAATGTTATCAACAAAGATATTAACTAGAACTTTTACTTCAAAAGGAAATCTGTAATGATTGCAGTCAGACAAATGGAATATTGTTTTTTAAAATTCACAACTACATTAAGACTTACATTGTTTTATACAATTACTATATTTAAGCAAGTAGGTAAGACTTACCCTAGCTAAAAGCTCAAACTCTGGAGCAAAATTTTGGCAAGGTCCACACCAGGGTGCATAGAAATCCACCACCCAGTGATTTTTCCCTTGTAAAACTTTTTCATCGAAAGTCTGAGGTGTCAAATTTGTGGACACTTGAGGTAAAAATCTGTGTCAAGGGATAAAAATCATTTTTCATTATACAAAACCAGAGCAAATATCTAAAATGCAAGACGTTCTAAATTAAAAACGATTCCAACTATATCAATGTAATCATGCTCAGCTCTGTCTTGGTAAATATAACCCTTTAATAAGTTGTTTAAATGTTAGACTCTTAACCCACAGAAAATTTAACTACAGACAAAAGGCAGGTAAATAGCTTTGAATCTATTTTATACAATATGAATTTTAATTACTCACCCCAGACCCCAGATTCTTAGGGAATAAGCATCCCTATTCCAACCATTGTAACTACTGAAAGAAAAAAACATTACATTGTAAATAGTGTTTTTATTATTGCATAAGTCCAGAAAACAATCTTATGGTAGCATTAAAAAAATGAGCTGACTTCACCCAGAATATCACTTCTTAGATATATCTAATTCAAATACTGGTCACATGGCTTTGGAAAATCTTTTTCTCTAGTCTTGTATTTTTTTCTTTCTAGGGACTGGCATGTGTGGGCATGCTGGGGATTGAACCTAGGGGCCCCTGCCTGTTAAGAATGCACTATACCCTCAGTCCTAGTCTTTGTGTATCTTTTCTGCTCCAGATAAATTAGAATGTCTTGCTGCCTATTGGACACATCCTGCAGACTCAGGTGAAATGGAAAAGTAATCATCTCCAAGACTTTAGTTTCTGAAATTGTATTCAAGTTATTGTCTAATTCCCATCCATTTTTAAAGACTCATATCAAAAATCACCTCAAAAATGCAGCATTTCATGATTTCCTCAGTTACGATCTGCTGCTTCTTGAAATCCACCAATCAGTAACATCCATCGTACTCTACCTTAGACTTGAGAATTCTACTTCAAACACTAAGTGGTGGTGTGGATACAGCATGGGCACTGGGACAGTCCTGGGATCAAGCCCCAGCTTTAACCCTTAGCAGGCAGGTGACTTGGGAAAACTTTCTGAATGCAGAGGACCACATTTCTCTGTAATAGTAGGAAAAGCAGAAATGCCTTTCTCAGAGTATACATGAAGACTAATGGAAATAATGTGAGTAGATCTACTACAGTACAGAATATAAAACGAGAGAAATACTTAATGTTAGCTCTTCCTCCCATTGTCTTGACTAGACTATCAAACTTCTTGAAGAGTCCCACTGTTCAATTCTCTCTTCACCTTCTGAAGCGCTCATTAACGCTACTTTAAATGTGGTGTGCTCCCAGTATGTGTGTAACTTACTGAGTCAGGATAACTTAACTGTATAATGAAACCACTCTAATAAATGGCTTCAAATTTGAGAGAATACTTACTGATATTGATAGCCTTTATTTGATTTTTGGGGAAAAAATCGTATCTCAGGGTATCTCTGAACGTTTTCTTGTGCACAAAAAGAATGATACTGTTGGCAGTCTACACTGCCCACACTGATTAGTCCAGTTAATGTCTGTAAAAGAGGAAACCGGTAGTCTAATCAGGGATTAAAATAAAATTAACTCTAGAACTCTTGATGTTTATGTTAAAGAACTGGCCACTATGAAATGATCATTATTTACCAGTGAACTGTAACCAGATAACAATGGATAGGCACTTAACCCAAATAGATGATTTAAAAACTAATGAATTTGAAATCTAATTTTGAAATTAAAAGTTATTGCAGATTAAATAACTTACCTCATTTATTATAAGAGAAAATATGTATTTTGGTTTCTAAAATTCAGTATTAAAAACCAAAAACTAAAAAAAAACCAAAAAAAACCAAAAAAACCCAAAAACTAATGAAGCTCTTTGTAGTTATTTTAAATAATTACTTTTTCCAATAGAAGCTATTGAGAAAGAGGTAAAAGTTATAATCTTATTAAGACACTAGAAGTCACTTTGACTCTTAGGTTCCCTTTTTATTTTAGAAATGAATATTAATTGCATTTTCCATGCTGGCATTTAAATTGTTTCCAGTCTCTCACAATTTCTAACACTGTGCCTATTTGCAGAAATTTTCTTAATACAAATTGTTTCGCTGGTCAAGACTATTTTGTTTTTCTTAAAGTCTTATAGTACTGTGAAGAAATGATACTTAAATTCTAAAAAAATTTTTCCTCTACCACTTTTTTAGTGGTAGAAAACATTTAAATAGGAAATGAGATGTTTTGGGGGGCTGACATTGGTAAGTAACAATCTGGTCAAAGACTGCACCAAGTGCACACAAAAAAGGCTGAACTATTCAGCTGACTTGTTTATCTCAGTTTCAAAATAACTTTGCTAAATAAACATTCTTAGTAAGTGATTAAGATTTAAATGATCTCACTATACCCGCGCCATTCTTTTCCATTCTGGCATTAGGACTTGACAGGGGTGACACCACGGAGAATAGAAATCAACCATCCAGACCTCGTCCTGCTTTCTTTGTTTAACCAGTTCGTTGAAAGTGGTGGGTGTCAGAGAGACCACTGAAGGGTTCCTCAGATCCTAAAGAAAACACAAACTGCTGTTAATAGATATTAAAAGAGTTGTTCACATATTACTGGCGAGTTGCTGATATACGTTATTTAGAAAGTTCCTGCTTTACAGAAAAGATACAGAAGGACATTTAAAGGAAATCTATAGTGAATGGTTTTAAAAAGTGAAAGTCATAGCTGGACGTGGCGGTGCACTCCTGTGATCCCAGCAGTTGGTGGGCTGAGGCAAGAGGATCACCATGAGTTTGAGGCTGGCCAAAAACTACATAGCGGGACCTTGTCTAACTTTGGATTTTGCCCATCAGTTTTCTTAAACAAAGGTAAATTTTTCCTTTATCACTAAAACCACTGTAGGCTGGTTAGAGGCTTTTTAAAAAGGTTATGAATAGATAAATATAGTAAGAGTTCGAGTTGGCTGTATAGGTCAGAGTGTTCTGTTCTCTGTCCGAGAATGACTGGTTTGGAAATGACCCTTAATTACTAACGCAACGCCTACTGTCTCTCTGTGACACACTGACTGGAGCTACTGCACAACCCCTGTAGAGATCACAGTTCCGTGTGTTAAAACAAACCTTCAGCCAATGATGATCAGTACCTAACATGAAGGGTGCTCGCTGGGAAAATAATCAAAACAAAACACTGAACACTGCTTTGGAAGTAGAGGGACAGATGAGCAGGACAAAGTAAAATGGTGACTAAATGGACAATACTAGCCAGAATATCTCACTCTTTCTTAGGAGGCTCCATAACTACCATACCGAGAATGAGGAGGTGTCGTGGACACAGGCACTTCTGTGCTACACACAGCAGGTGTGGCAAAGGCTGCTGGGTGCAGGGGAGGGAGGTGACAAAGCCTTAGGCGAAAACAGATTTTCACATATTCAATAAATAGCTGTGTCCACTGTGTACAAGGGAATATACTAGCTGACAACATGGACTTGAATTTTTAAAGTTCTTTTTTGGGAAGTAATGTTTTGGCATGAAAACAGTAAGTCCCATTATTGTACATTATGAAATATTCATTTAAAGTGTACACATAAACAGAAGGATTTCTAGCCCCATGTTGTAACTGAAAATACCTCCACAAACTCCAGGATCTGTTCGGCAGAGTGGTGTCCTTCATACTCATGAACACTGGACTGGTTGAATACCACTGTTGTTGGATAAGCCTGAATATTATACTGTTAAGGGAGGAGAATACAAATGAATCAAAGAGGTTATGATGATACCTATTTCTTTCCATTTTATAACCAGCTTTCCTAAGTAATGACAATCAGCTTTGAAAACCCACTGATAAATTTCTGGTGACTAAAAATTTTAGCCCAGGCAGATTCAGCGAAGGCAATGGATTCACAATTGTACCGAAGAATACCTGATCCATATTTATAGGCACTTTATCAGCCATAAAAATCAAAGGTATCAAAACACTGAGGAGGTGACCATGAATAATTACATGCTTGGCCCCTTTCTGCTGAAACAGAGGAAGAGTATGTAAAAAGTAGACTTGTGTATCATCATTTTTTTTTTTTTTTTGGCACCGGGAATCGAACTCAGGGCCTCATGCTTGCGAGGCAAACACTCTAACCACTGAGCTAAATCCCCAGCCCGATCATTTCTGAAATCATAGTAAATACCCTTAATTTTTCTAGAAGTAGATGATGATTGAGAAAAAATAATGTGTACACGACTATATTTTAGGTTAAAGAAATATGAATCATGCCCTAAGAATGTGGGCATGTTTTATTCTGTATTGACAGTGGTCTTTATGGCACAGAATGTTTAATTTCCACATCAGAATTAATATGAGTACTGGCCCAAGCACAGTCTATTTCTGAAGTTTTTGTTTTTTATTGGTTACAGAAAGATTTGTAATGGCTGAACTTTATCTCCTTAACAAGTAGATGAGCACATTAGCAGACTGGAATCTTTGGAGAGTCATAAATGATTTTAGAAAAAGCAGTTGCAACATTTATAAAAGTGTGTAAATTCAAATAATTAGATAAATGAAACAATAAAATTTAACAAGTGTGTACTGTGTGTCGAATACTAAACATACTGTTCCTCATTTATATCTCACAATTTTGTTCAGAGTTTAAATTACAGAACCTACTTCACAGATGAGAAAACAGGGTCTCTGAGAGGCCAAGTGACTTGGTCAAGGCAAATCAATTAGTGACACCTACTAGTGAATCTGATCTCATATTTTAAACCCTTACACATTATGTATTACTTATGTGCTACTTAGATTTGAGATTAAAAAGTAGAAAAACTGGAGGAATTCAAATAAGATAATTTTGTATCTCTGGTCGGCATTTATTTTTCAAAGTCACCCACAGAACATTAGAAACCAAAGGCCCTATTTTCTTCTTTTAGAAACTTACTTTAGTAACATTTCATGCATACTGAAAATAGGAAAGTAACCTAAGTCCCTGTATATCCCTCCCGTATATTCAACAACAATTAAGTTTTGGTAGATTCTCAGTTTCTCTTCCCTGGTCCCACTGCTCCCTCTCCTGCTCACACAAGCTGGGATCTGCAGATGGCAAGCCCACGGCGCCAAGTAACTCCTACCTCTGTCGCCATAGTTCCATACAGTAACAGAGCTGGAGGTCTCAGCAGCTTCAGGATTGATTTTGTGTGTGTGTGTGTGTGTGTGTGCCAACAGTATTTAGAGAAAGTACTGTGCATATTTCTTCCTGGAACTGAGGACTACAAAGTATCTATTTACCTACAAAAGTATTTTCATGTAAACAAAGGCTTCAGAAAGCTTGTTCACTGTTTTAACTTTACTTTCTATTAACTTTTCTATTAACTTTCTATTAACTTTCCTATTAACTTTCTATTACTTTCTATTTAACTTTTCTTTCTATTAACTATACTTCGAAAACAATTATAGGGAAAACCCAAGAATAAAATTATAGACTGCCCAAAAAGTGATGCTAAGCTAAAACATAAATATCTTAATATATAAATACCTAGGAAAAATCAGGTAGGTAATTTATCTAGACAACTAAGTATATGCCTATTTTAATATTAAAATACCTAAAAGTTTCTATTTTACAAAAAATATTAATTTGACTAAATTTTTTATACTTTGCCTTACCATGTTACAGAGTCCTTCATGGACTGTGCAGTCTAATGTACCAAATTTTAGCTGACCATAAAGGAGTGTTGACGCTTTCCGTAACTCTGGCAGTAAAGCTCGACAAGGCGGACACCACTAAGGAAAGAAAAGAGTATTCATAAGCATTGAATCATTTGGGGAAAAACCCCTCCCATTGCTTCTGTAATAAGCACTATGCTGAGTAAGACAAACTGTACTTACTGGCCTGTCTTCTGGGCACATACTTAATCCCTAGAGGGGCACACATAGCAATGCTCATTTAGAGGTTTATGCAATAGTGGCTCAAACTAAATGAGACAGCTGTAGTACTAATGGCTCAACATCATTTACAAACTTCTTTTTGCCGTGACAAGAGAAAATACAGTAATGAGATTAAAATAACTTACAGGAGCAAAAAAATCAACAAGCCATGGTTCTTTGTCACTGGATGGAAAATTTTGAGGTCCAAGTGTGGTAACATGAGAATTAACACTTTCTTTGGCAAAGGCAAGTATATCATATAAAATCTTCTTTCCTTTGAAATTGAGTAAGAGAAAAATTAAAGACTACATTCTGTATCTAATTAGAAACATTTCAAAGTTCTTAGACTCAAAATACTAAAGCAACATGAACTTAGAAACACAACGATTTTGGTAGGATTTTTGTGTTTTGCTCTACCAGGAGTGCCCTTTTCTTGCACACACTTCTGAATCTTGTCCTAGTTAAAATGTCAAGATCTCTGTGAAATGCTCCACTATCACAGATAGAATAATCTCTTCACTTTAATGACTTCGAATCCTTTATGCTATTACTGTGGCCTAACGCCCACCTATGTTTCTTCAATTTAAATTTCTCTTATGAAGTCAAAACCTGTATTGCCAACTGGCTCTTGGGAAACCGTGCTTCAAAACTGCAAGAACTTTGCAAACACAAGATATCCAAACTGAAGCTATTTTCCTCCAAACTTGCTTTTTCTCACCTTCTCTTTCTTGACAATAGCATAATCATCAACCAGGTGCCTAAATACGATTCCTCAGAGTGACCCTTGCCATTTGTCTGCCCTTGTATCCTACCTCCATTCACTTGATCTCTTACTGTGTAACCAAGCCCCTGCTACTGCCCGAGTTCACCCTGGCTATTGCAACAGCTGCCCTGGCATTTCTGTCCCCAGCTTTCCTTAATGAATCCAAATTCTACACTGCTAACATAGTCTACCTAAAAATACCAATCTGATCATACTGTCTACTTGCTTAAAAGCCTCTAATAATTTGCCACTGCTTACAGAATATCCTTGGCTTAACAAATAATACCCTTCTCGACCAGAGCACAGTTTATTTCTCAAGTACCCTTTGACTCATTTAGTCACTCAAAATTAAGTATCTGTAAGTGTCAGACCCTGTTTTATATTGTAAAGCAAAGAAAAAGGCAAAAACAAAGTTCTTTTTGGTTCAGAGCCCAGCATCAGAAACACACTGGAGATAAACAGCATCACACTCTTTCTTCCCTAGCTACTGTTTCATCAACTGCTTCACAAATGTCTCCACCTCTCTGACCCTATGAAGCTCTGGACTGGTCCATTGTGACATGGGAATCCAGATCCAGTAGTTGCAGTCCAGCTTTCAGAGGGCCAGAGCCCTCATCCACTCTGACTACATCCTGAGACAACCCGAGGGCAGAGTCAGGCGGCTAAGCTGTTCTCAGATTCCTCGGCCCCAAAAACTGAGTCCGCAAATGTGTGTGCTTTCAGGTGGCTAAGTCCTGGGATAATTTACTATTCACTAACCAATAAATACTACTTCCTGCTTCAGAAAGGAATTTAAAAAATGTGTTCATTTACTTGTCCATTTTCTCTCCTACTCTATAATGTTCTTTAAGACAGATTAAAGTACACCTTTTTCCTGTTTTCCCTATTTAAATTTGGACACAATACAAGGTATAAAATTAGTAATAGCGCATAAAAGGAAGTGCATGGGGACTCTTTGTATTTCCCACTGAAGAAACTTCTGAAGTTCTGAAGGTTATTTGGAGTTTGCTGAATCACTGGGAGGAGTGATTACAGTGCAGGAGGAAAACGGTGTGAGGGTAAAAGGAGTGAAAGAGCAGGCATGTTCAAGGGTCCAAAATTAGCGGAGCTAAGATGATCTGGACGAGGGGCAGAGGTGGTCCTGAAAGTCCCTCCTTCATGTAACAAGTACCTCCTCAGTTCCTGCTGCATGACAGGCACCGTTCTAAATGCCAGGGGCAGATCTAGCAAGCTGCCCACTACTGCACGCTAAGGAATCTGAAAGTTATTCCGAAAGCATTAGGGGAGTTAGGGGAGTTAGAGAAGGGGATGTGGAAAATGGTGTTCTGGGTTCCAGCTCTGAAAACACAACAAGGACTCCATTGTAAAAAGGAAAGACTAGGAGATGAGCAGGCCCGAAGGAGGTTATTACAACAGATCAGGAGGTGACAGACCCGAAATAAGGCAGCAAACAGAGGAGGAGCCTGAGAAATACCTGGGGCCAAAACTAGAACTCCAGTATTAAAGCTTAATCATTACTGCTACTTTCAGGATCTGACACAGTTCACTTAGCAGCTATAAGCCTACCTTTTAGAGTCAGACATTTTTTGGATTAAAAAAAATCTACCCTGGTCAGGTTTTTAGTTACTATTAAATAAGAACAAAAATTATTTACAACAAGGTAAAAAACACAATTAGAAAATTTCTACTTCGAAATGAAGATGAACTCATCATTTTCCCCATTTTTACCATGATGAATTTCATATTCTTTGGTCCCTTGTCCTTTAAATATTGCTAGACAGGGCTGGAAAACATAGAGGTCCCTACAGACGCCTGGTGCAGAGGTGCAGTCAAACCTTCCAACCTGCAAAGTACAAAGACAAGGCTGAACTGCAGGAAACAAAATCCCACCCATGCAGTTTTTAATACTCCTAGAGATAACTCTTAAATGGTACTGCTCTCACGGCACGAGTAACGGAAGTTAATCAGTTATAGAAACAAAACAAAATAGTTCTTTTATATTTAATATTGAAAATTCAATTTGGTTAAAGAATGCTTCCTAGACAGCTCAAAAACCTGGCAGAAAATTTCCCAAGAAACATGATGTTTTTTGAGAAACATGCTCCAAAAATGTAGGGGATGTTTAATCTTGGGCTAGAGGACAGAACTGAGTAAACGACAATTAGAAAAAGTTTGCTGGTTTTTATACACTGTGAAAGAGAACAGTATAAATAAAACAGGGAAATGATACATCAAGAAAAAACAATAGCACTTTAAGAAGATCTTAAGAAATACGACAAACATTGCAAGGGGAAAAAATAATGCGCCAGGGATATAAAGAGAAAATAAACTAGAGAATTATGATCTTTTTTTCTTTCAACCATACCAGAAAGCAAATAAAAGCACAGATTGTTAAATATTACTATTGGCCTACCAGAATAGTGAAGAATAAAGAATGATAGTATCTTTTGACCCAAATGTGGAAAAATACCCACTCACATGCTGTCAGTGAGATTATAAATTCATAGAAACTTTCTGGAGGACTCTAGTAATGAGGATAAAAAAGGAAATATGTAACCCTGAGTCAAAAAATGTTCACATTAAAATATCTAGATAAGTCCTGCAACATTCAATATAAAAAACTGTTAAACAATTGTGAACATAGTAAAATACTACTTAGCTTTTAGGGAAGGACACACAGTGTATGTCCTTATAGGCCAGTGACAAAGTTCGATGCTGCTGAATGGAAAAGCTTACTATGGAACAACACAGTGGACCCACTGTGATTAGCGAGTATACACACGAACCGGGCCTGGTGGCACACGCCTGCCATCCCGACACTCTGGGAGTCTGAGGCAGCGGGAGTGCGAGTTGAAGCCCGGCCCGGGAAACTGAGCAAAACCTTGTCTCAAAAATTTAGATAAGGAATGGGGTGTAGCTCCGTGTGAAGACCCTGGATTCACTTTCCAGTACCACACGCACAAAAAATTACACATGTAAACTTGTATCAACCTTTGCGATATGTATGCATGTGCACACACATCAGCGTGGCACTTACACAGGTACTCAAAAGACTATACAGTAGGGGCTGGGGATTTAGCTCAGTGATTAGAGTGCTTGCCTTGCAAGCACAAGGGCCTGAGTTCGATCCCCGGCACCACAAAAAAAAAAAAAAAAAAAAAAGATGATACAGTAAATTAATATGGTTACCACCAGTACTGAAAATACAGGTGAATTTTTAGATATTTTAATTCATTTCTGTGTTTACAGATCCTAATTTTTAAGCAATGAGCAAGAATTCCTTGGATAAAGAATTTATAGAAGTAAGGTGCTGTCTGTCATGCACCAGACAAGAGGCTGGTTAAATCAGAATCCGACAACTCTCCACAGGCGACCAGCCCGGGCCCCAGGCGCACCACTGCCTGGAGGTGAGGAGCTACACGGGAGGTGAAGAACGACCCTGGCCGAAAGTTCTGTGGCACCTGCTTTGAGTGTCACCCCTGCAGCTGTCTCACAGCACCAGGCTGCTGATTTTCACTGTCCTAGATGCTGAAAACCCTATCAGGAAGCTCTAAGACGGCTGAAGCGTAGCGCCCTGTGCTTGGCTTCCCTCACAGAGTGGCACCAAGGTACCACAGGAATGGGTGCATTCCGAGGACAGGGACTGAGAGGGCACAATGGACTCCCTAAGGGAACAATGGCAGGAGAGAGCAGCAAAGTGCACTACAACTGGGGCCCGGTCTCCTGGCTGGGCAGAACTCCACACTGAAAGGAGAAGGTAAGCAGGAGAGCGCCAGTAGCTACCACAGCACCACAGACCAGCAGTCCTACCTGTAAGATCTTCACAGCTCTGAGAGACTTGAAACCCAGGCTGGGCTGCCTGGGGTCCACGCAACTGCTCTGTGGCAGAGAGGAACTCAAAATGGGCTCCTGCACCGATCTCCAGAGCCCAAGCTGGTAGGCACGGTGCCATCGCAAGAACAGAGGCGTGCTCGATATCCTCCTGCCCTGGGAACTGTCAGCAGTCCCCACAATGCTGACAGACGTTCGCTGCCACCTGCTACAACTGGCACTCGCCCAGCAGGGCCTGAGGATGTGCCCAGCCACACAGTTCACGCCCCAGGACTGCAACTACCACAGCCAGAGGCTATCCTGCCACTGACATCTGACTTGGTGGGGGTCTGTGACGGGCACCCCTGGATGCCCACTAACCTCCGCAGACACGTGCAGTCCAGACCACCAAGGCACCTGTAGACACTGCTGACGCAGAACACAGCTGAAGAAGTCAGATGGGGGCTGTACTTCTGTCTTCAGTGAAGAACCAAACATACCTACGAAAATGACATCCTACGCCCCATCTAAACAAGTCCTTGCCTCGTAAGGCTACTCCACAAAAAAACCAAAGAGCAACTGTTATATTAGATGTGCAGACCCCAACGCAGGGATACGGGAAGCATAAAAAGCCAGAAAACATGATACACTTCCGAAGAAACACAGTAATTCTCCAGAAACAACCTAACGTAAAAGAAATCTATGAAATGCTTGAAAATGAATTCGGACTGATGCTAAGAAAACTCAGATATGAAAGAATACAGATAGACATTGACTAGAAACAGAAATCATAAAAATCCAGAAGCTACAAAATTCAATCAGTGAGATTAAAAATACAACACAAACGTTTCAACAACAGGCTACTTTAAACAGAAGAAAAAACACAAAGACAGGGCTTTTGAAATAACTCTGATGAATTAAAAAAAGAAATTGAAGCCTATGAGGCTGATGAGAAACCATTACGTGAACAAGTATTTGTACTATGGGGATTCCAGAGAGAAAACAGAACTAAAAAATAGCCAAAAACTCCTGAAGTTTTGAATGAGACATAGGCATCCAGATCAAGGATGCTCAAAGGACTTTAGGAAGTAGATGAAACCAACGAAGACCTCCAAAGCTTACTATATGTAGTCACACCATCAAAAATCAAAAAGAATTCTAAAAATAGAGAAAAGTATCCAGTCACATACAAAGGAATTCCGATTAGACTAACAGACTTCTCAGTGGAAATTCTAAAGACCAAAAGAGAATGGGACGCCTACTCAAATCCTGAAAGGAAACAAAAACAATATACCAAAAAACCCAAACCACAACAAAAACGTGGTCAACCAAGAATACTTTATTCAACAGAGCTATCCTGTAAAAACTGAGGGTTACCACTGTAAGGCCAGCCTAACAAAAAAATGTCTGAGGGAGTTCTTACATCTGTAATGAAAAAAATGCTCAATGTTACTATCCACCAGAGAAAGGAAGATTCAAACCATGGTGAGCATTCGTCTCATCCTGGGTGGGATGTACATTATCAGAAAGAAAAATTAACCAATACTTGTAAGGATGCAGAGAAAAGAAGTACTCGTATACTACTGGTGAAACTGTAAATCAGTACAGCCATTACAAGGAACAGTGTAGAGATTTCTCAAAAGAACTAACAATGGAACTACCATATGATTGACGATCCCACTACTAGGCAATCTGAAGGAAATAAAATCATTGGGTCAAAGTTTAGTACCACTCATAATAGCTAAGATATGGAAACAACCAAAGTATTCACGAACAGATGAATGATAAAGTGCAGTATAGACACACAAGACAAGATTATTCAGCCACTAAAAGAATGAAATTCTGTCATCTGCAGCAACGTGGAGGGAACCACGGGACATCCTGTTAAGTGAAAAAAGGCACAGGAAGACAAATACAATGTTTTCATTTGTGGGAAACCAAAAAACTTGGTCTCACAGAAGAAGAAAATGAGACAGTGGTTGGTAGTGACCCAGCAGAGGAAGGAGAAAGGGGGAAGGGAGAGAGGCTACGTAATAGATACTAAAACAGATACAGGAAGAATTATCTAGCACAGTACAGTAACTATTTGATATATTTCAAAATAGTTAGAATACAAGGTTTTTAACACACACAAATGATAAATGTTTGAGGATGTGTAAATGCTAATTACCCCAATTTGATCATTATAAATTGTATTGAACTACCTGTATTCAACAACTATACTGTACCTCATAAGTATGTACAAATATTGTGTCAATTTAGAGAAGTAAAAAGATTTCATATTGAGCTTGTTTTGCATACATCAAGTTGAATAAAATAGTACTCTTTTCTGAAAAGGGAAAAGACATTCTTTTATAGTATACAAACCATAAAAATTGTATGATACAGACTTGTCAAATGCCAAAAAATGAAGTGTCACCAGTTTATGATATCATGTCAATTTTATAATATAAAAAGGAAAGAGAAAACAAAAAAAATCCACAACCCACACATCAAAAGCATTAACAGACTTAAGGTAGAATGTCAATAAACATTGTTATATTGTAGATATTCGACTGACAAGCGTATTAGCAGAAGGTGAGGCAAAATACATTTTTCTTACTTGAATATGGTCATTTTTAAGTAGAGTTTTCAGTTTTTTCAAATCAGGGTCATTTGAATGTTCATTTTTTCCAAAATGGAAAAATATGAGCCAGCGATGATGTGCCAAACGATCCTTTAAAGTGAGGAAGAAAAAGAAATATCAGAGATGGGAAATTCTAAAGGATCTAATCTTTGTTTCTTTGGCTTGAAGTTAGTTTTAGCTATCCTACTCATTAATTCAAAACACAGTCCAAAATGCAGACCCATTCACACTGTTATTGTGTAGTTTACTGGGGATAATCCTATGAAAATAAATAGTACAGGTAGGTAAGTCACTGAGTTAATTTGAAAGGAAATGACTGTGCCAAAAATATGGTTTTAACAATATATAGCTAAAAACTGAAGGCATGTTTGGAGAAGTCAGCTTTATCAAGCTTAATATATAAGAGCTGGCAGAAAAACATGCTCTGCTAGCAATAAGCAGAATAAAATAATTGATTCTCCCACTAACTGACTTCTTTCTAAGCAGTCTATTTATATACAATGCTTCTTAATTCTCAGTGGACAACATAAAGTGTTCTGTTGGCAAGAAAATAAAGTTCCAAATCAGAGCCAAAGCTGCTTTGTGATCAAAATCTTGCGCCTTTCTTTTGAAGTCCAACTTCAGGACGGGGCAGGCTTTCCAAAACTACAGGATTCACTTTGAATCAGCAACACCAGAATTCCAGCAATTAGAATTTAACCTCTAATTAACTAATACATAAGTCTTTGAAATGCTACTTTCAATTCAATAGCAATGAATAAAACAAATGCTGACTTTAAATACTAAGACTTTATGTTACCCACATTTACTATTCATTATTAATAAAAATGTTACCTCTAATGTTTTTGCTGAAAGTAGTTCAAAATCTGGAAGTTTATGTATTATTTCTGAATATATTTCTTTAGCATCCAACGAATTAAGAAACTGGAATAAGAGAATCATATTGTAATCTTCTGGATAAACATCTGTTTACTTGATCTTTTTAATATTTCAAATAGGAACATTTACAAAAGTTAGGCACTTTTTCAAACCATTCCAAATGCTGTTTCTTAAAGGTTTACTATATTGTTATTTTGGTTAAGTATTAAAAATATTACGTAACTGGTTTTTTTTTAAAGTGATAAAAGAAATTCCATTATTAGGTGTTTTATTAACTGGAATTCTGTGTTAATTCTTGGAGTGACCTCTAAATCACCACAAAAATACATTATAATCAATTTAATGCTAACCATCATTTACAGAATTCCAAAGCTTTCCACAGTTTTAGAATTTTTAATACTAGGATATCTGATGTTCTAAGACACTTTATGTCCCAGCCATACACACAGCATATTTGTACATACATAGTAGGTACCATACATACATACAGACCCCAGAACTCTTCTAGGCATTTGGCAGACATCAGTGAACAAATCTAAACTAAAAGTTTAATGTAGGAAAAAGACAAAGTGCTCTGGTAGCAGTGGAGGTGAATTATGAAACATTTCAAAGATAGAACCACAGATTTTCCTGATGAACTGGTTGTAAGGTAAGAGAAAAAGAGGAATCAATAATGACTCCAGGATATTTGGCCTGAAAAATAAAGGACGGAGTTTTCATCAGTTGAGATAGGGAAAACTGGATGAAACAAATACATGGGGGATACTGGGAAGCATTTAAATGTGAGATGCTGGCTAATATCACAGAGATGTTGAACAGGCAGCAGTGTATGGGTGTGCATGTGTGTATGCAAAATTTCTGGAGTGGAGGAGAAATGTCTGAGCCACAGATACAAACTAAGAATTGCTGATACAAGATCATAATTGGGTATATTCATAAGAAGAGATCTAGAAGGGTGTTTCCCAAAATTTGATGGTGGCTGTCTACTAAACTAAGATGCTGTCTTTATCAGAGTCCTTTGTATTCTTTTGGGATTCTTTAGGACTTATCCAATACCCCATTATTTAGCTCTATGACAACTAGCTTGAGCCTCAGTTTCCTCATTCATAAACTTTGGGAGGTGAATTGTATTGGATTTCCAAACTGCGTTTACACCTGAATCCCATAGGCTGTTTTAAAAAATAGGTACCTGCGCCCCAGCTGAACCTATGCTCTATATTTTTAACATTAGGAAAACAATTACATGGAAATCCTAAAAACTAATAAATGTTCTTTCATTAATTCTAAGAATGTATTCCGTATCTTTGGGGTTTAAAAGAGTAACGGTTTTAAATGTAAAGGCCAGTTTAAAAATAATTCTTCTAACAGACTTAGAAATTACTTCTTCTAAATAACAAAATATTCCACAGTTAAGCAATATAAACTGATTCCTTGCTTTGTTCACCACTTACAAAATGATACGTGTGTGCATGTTTCTATCTGAAGAGATCTGCTTAAAGTTATTCATACCAAAATGCTGTTTTTTTCTTTGTTATTTAAAGTGGCTCCAGGAGGAAAATAAGCAGTAGTACTTGTTGTAATATCCAGACTTTTACAAAGATTGTCCTGGGTGGCACAGTCCATCCATCCCACATTAACAAGACCATCCTAAGATGGGAACAAAAACGTGCTATGTCATAAATGGAAGAAAAAGGGATTTCACTTTACCTAGCCAAAAAACCCCACCTTTTTTACAGTAAAATTGTATTTTCTTAACAGTATTCACCAACTTGAGATAATAAAATGTAATTTTTCCTTTGAAATTAAACATCTACTTTTTACAATTTGTACAAACTTACAAAAAACTACATTTACAAATTTTTATAGAAAGTAGGCTGTTCAATAAATAATCTGATACTGTGTGTCTACTACAATTAAATTAGTACACTGCCAGTTTTTACCTATTGGTGGCTAAGCTCTTTAAATGAGCTCCAGCATCCTATATGAGAAGTATTATTTCTCAGAACCTCAAGTTACTGCAAATATTTTCTGGATAGGACAACTTGGTAAACAAAGAGAAGATGAACACGCATTCAACTGGGATTCCGAAAGACAAAGGAGAAAGAACAGGACATAAACAATGATTAAATAACAGCTGAGAAGTTTCCCCACAACTTTGAAAGACACTTAACCTACAGATTCAGAAGTCCAATAAACTTCAAGGCAGAAGAAATAAACTCACACCTATGCAAATCGTAACATAACTTCAGAAAATCTAAGTATCTTAAAAGCAGCAAGGATACATTTTAGATGGTGTTATATGGGAACATACACACGTTAAAATTAAGTTTTACAAGAGTCAAAAGTTTAACCTTAGTTAAAGTAAAAGTTATAGAAAACTATGGTTAAACTTATTAAAGAGTCTTATTTTTATAAATGTAGTATACAGGAAAAGTTTTAATTTTGAAAACATAGTATAGCCTAAGTACACAGTATTTATAAAGTCACAGTAGTGCACTGTGAGATGTAGCCTTCATATTCACTCATGATTCACTCAGCCAGAGCACCTTCCAGTCCTGTGAGCTCTGCTCATGCCAAGGGTGCTACGCAGATGTATCACTTTTTACCTTTTGTACTGTACGTCCACTGTACCCTGCCTAGGTTTAGATATAGAGAGCACTGTGTTCCATGTGCCTACAGCTTTCAGCATAGTAACATGCTGTACTGTCCTGGGCCTCAGAGCCTCTACCCTCACAGGCTGCGTGGGAGGCAGGTTCACATAAGTGCACTCCCCTACGTTCACACACTGACCCAACTGACTAATGATGTATTTATCAGAAAACATACTGCTGTACACATAAAAGAGTAACAGAAATATAGGGAGAAACAGACAAATCAATGACTGTAGCTCAAGGCTTTAACAGGCCCCTCTCAGAAATTATTGATCAAGTAGTAAAAAAGGATACAGATATGAACATGATTAATAAATTTGATCTAACAGATATAAAAATTATACCTAATATACATAGAGAACTTAATATTTTTAAGCTTGCATGTAACTTTCCCAATATTGACAACTAACTCCTAAGCCACGAAGGAGGCTTAATAAGGTTAAAGAATCAATATATAACAGACCACATTCCCCACCCATAACATAAGCAAAACAAAAAACCCCTAAAAACAAAGTTTTGAAACAATAAGAACATTAACATATATCCAGAAGCATTTACAATAAACAACTAAACTGCGAAACCTTAGAAGTGAGAATGCAAACAGTACATGCCAAAATTTATTGAACAAAGCTATTTAGAAAGAAACTTACAGCTAAAATATATTTATCAGAAAATAGGAAAGCTCAGAAATATGTGAAGAAATTATAAAGAACACGTCGAGTCAATTTATAAGTGCACTCCTTTACACAGTGAGAGTTTTACAGAGTGAGGGCTGCTTACCAACATGCCGCTGAGCCTGAGTCGTGTCTGCGGAGTCAAACAATCTGAGGGAGAAAACCTCTGTGAGACTAAGCTTACACCCACCTGCCTGTCCCCCAAATTATTGTGTCGATTCCAAGGCAATTAATGGAACTCTACTGACAAACACTGAAATCTTTATTTAGTAGTCACAAACACACACACTTTCATTCTCTCCCTTTAATTTCTCAGGATTTCTAGGTACAGAGAAGAGGTATGTGTCTATTTAGGGCCGTCTCTCAAATTTCTTTCTATTAACAATCTCCTTTATCCAAGAGATTTCACTATTTGGAAGAAATAAAATGTAAAAAATCTATCTGATAAACTTTATACGGAAACATGTAAGTAAAGGATCCTCAAATACCATAAAATCTTAAAAGAGGCTCCGCACTATTTCTGTAACAGTTCTGTAAATATGAACATTAGGATACAATGAAGTAAGATTTGAAAGGGAGGGGAGCAAGTGGACGCATCCGCAGAGCCTACAGAGAATGGTGAAAAGTAAAAGAATGCAAGAAACTTTGAAAGTTTTGTTCATGTGTGGATGGACAGAAATCTTGGCATCAGGCCAAAATGAGACAAAAATCTCTTGGTGAATAACTAAATTTATGGCTGATTCGTGCTCAAAAGCAGAATCTCCCTAATACAGGCCTTACAGGCTGGGGAGAGCGGTTCATTTTAGTTATGATATGCTCCTAACAAAGGAGGTAAAGAAGTAAAGTGTGGGAGGTAATAGGTGAGAGGTAAAGTGTGGGATTTCATATGTTTAATCCATGTTGAGATTAAACATATGAAAATGTAATCAATTAGGGTATTTAGTAATGCGGGGGCCAATTTTTAACCAGTGTAATTCGATATGATTTCCATACTGTAATCTGGAGTGGGGGGTACTGAATTTTCAACTTAACTTACCAAGGGAAAGGTCCTAGAAATGAGAAGTTGTTATCTTCATATAGATATTTTTACAAGGCAAATGTGTAAATTTTTTATATATAGAGAGAAGCAAAGTTCGTATTATTTTGGACAGGATTATACTTCCTAGCAACTATGACTGCAAACTGCCAGAATATACCTGTGGCTACCTGAGGTACAATTTATCATTAAGTACAATTAAGCTGAAAAATTTATCCACCAAATGTAAAAGACAAATGATCCATTAATAAATTAACAAACTGATGGCCTTTTATGTCTACAATAACAAAAAGGTAAACACTTATTAAATAAAAAATTGTAATCCTGGGTTTAAATTGTAGTTTCAAATAATCAACTGATTATTTACCAAAGAATCATTTATAGTAGGACACTTAAAATTAACACTTGAAATTCAAATATCACAGTCTTTTCATTCTAAGAAAATAAATGAAATTACCTCCTCCTTTGGAACAAAAAGTGATCAGCCAGCCAATACCAGCAGCAAAAGCAGTTTGTATGGAGTTAACAAAATTCCCTTAAAATAAAGCAAATACCTGATCATCTATTGCTCAATAATGGAAACAGTCTTCCAAATGACTTTTTTTCCTCCGATCTCACCCTTTTCCAATCTCTTCTGAACATTATAATCAGTTACCTTTCTAAAAATCATCTTAAACATGTCAAATCCTTCAATGGCTTTCTAAGTTTTTCATCACATAAAATCCATACTCAGTAAGTCACTAGAAAGAAAACTCCAACTGGTAAGTAAGGACCCTTGTGGTCTGAGTTTTGTCCACAGCCATCTTATAACACTCTACTCCATTACTATCTATTTGTCAGATTCAAGAAATATTGTCAATTCTCTCAAGGCTTCCGGTTCATTTCCATGAGAGACTGGATATGACGTCTTTCAAGAAGTATTTTCTAACTTTTCCCAATGGGATAGTTTTACATAACTTATGTTTTTCTAAGCTTACCTCTAGTATAACAGTTACTACACTGCAGTTTAGTTGTCTACTAGTTTTTCCTCATTACAATAATAAGGTTCTGACTGCAGGGATTATAAATTACTGCTACCCTAGTATTTAACAGTTTCTGACAAAAAATTTGGTAGTCAATGAAATAAACATCCATTTAGCTATGAATATTATAATTTCATGGATAGTTTTCAGAATAAGTAACCAGCCTAAAGTCAATTGATAAATGAAAAGCCTAAGTTTAAGAGTGATTCTGAACTTTAAAATTAAACTGGATAGCATGAATTTACTATCTATAAGAACATACAAAAAACCAACACTTGGATTACTAAACAGCAGCATTTTGAAAGATGCCTTTTTACCTAGTCCCTCTCATCCATTTTCTGCATCCTTATTGCTTTAGTTTCCATACGAATATAACTAGTTCATTACATACCTACTAGGGGCAGAAATCAGAGCAATGACACAATTCCCGTTTGAAGAAAGGTGGAAAAATTACTTAAAACTATCAGTATTATGATCTAACTGTTAATGCTGCCATTGTAAAACTCAAAATACCAATAAAGTGTCCTTGAAAATCAAGTGAATTAAGAAAATAAAATTACCTGTTGACAGTTCTGTCACTGAGCTTCTCACATGCTGCATGGCGAAATTCACTAAACTTTCCTTTGATCTGTCTCCATGGTATTTCACTGCAGCCTAGCGATTTTTATAAAAAGAAACACCTTTTACAATTTCTTTTTAAAACTCACTAAAATACCACCACATACTTTGATTTTACATTATTTTGAACAATTCCGTAAAGTTCTGTCCATCGGAAGTATATTGCCAAATGATACTGAGACTCTTGATTCTATAGAATATAGTTTAATACTATTTATAAAATAGTTTTTGTTTCAGTTTCATTACTGGAAACTGGGAAAAGATTAGAGCTTTATAGTCAATGAGAGTACAAAATACTCTGCAAACTGGAAAGCACAATATGTATATTGAGTAAATTACATTAAATGGCAAACATTTAGTTTTAAAATAGAACAAAGTCAAAGCCAAGGCATATAAAGATATTCATAAAATAATCCAGTGATTATCACTAGTTAGATGGCACCTAAAATAAAACTTAGAACACTCCACAAATTCTTATGTTGTACTTTCTCTAGTATTCACTTGTTAGAAAGTTCCACCAATTTGAAAAATGCTAATGCTATCCCTTACCATTCCAGACCTAAAAATGAAGAGGCTTGGGTAACTGTTGACTCCTTTCATTCGGCACAGCATTCTGTCATCGCCACAGTTTACAGCTCCAATTCGAAGTAATCCATCCACTTCTTTAGCAAATTCTCTCCACTATGAGAGAAAAGAAAGTGTATTTCTTTGCTAAGATCATTTTCCTTTGCATGAACATATGTCAAGTTACATGGTCTTAAAGGAGAGAATTTTAATCAAAATCATCCATATGTAAAAATAGTTTCTGATAGTCATAATTACTCTTACTAATACACCTCAACATATTAAAAAAAGAAAATATGCACAAATAACAGATCAATTAGAAATAAAACTTTAATGATTTGAATGTAAAGAATACGTACAGTGGGGGCTAAATCATGGCAGTGTGAACATCCTGGGGAGTAAAAGTTTACAAACCACAGTTCTCCAGAATTAACAGCAGCATCTAAAGGCACACAAACACAATTATGTATTTACTAAGGTTAATGCACGTTTGGAAAACTTTTTGTTGAGATCAGAATGGAAAAATGTATTTAGTCATGAATCTTTCACACTGCCTTTATCATTTTCTGTGAAATTTTTCTCAAGAAAAGAAAACTTTAAAAGTCCAAACAGCAACTTAAAAAAAAACTCTTAAGCCTATACCTGGGTAAGAAGCAGGCTTGAACTGAAAAATAAATAAGGCCATGAAACTATACAAAGGGGTGGCACAGAGACATAGCAGCTGAACTCCATCTAAGAGTGTCCAGATGAGAGAAATAAAGAGGAGAAGTGGCAAGAGTGCCTGGGACTGAAGTTCTCCCAGTAGCTACAGCGCAGGATCAGTGTGTCGTCAGACAGTTCTCACAAACTACATGCTTCAAATTCTCAAACAGTCAGATAAGAGACCTACACAACATAGTGAGAATTGTGGGGATTAAACTTAATCTCTGCCCTCAGTAAGACATTTACACTGGAAAACCATGTTGCTTGAGAAATATAAAATCAAGATTTTTATCATTTTACAACATTAATACATACTTGCTAAAAAGAACAGATCTGAACACCATATAATGTTAGCCAACAGTGTATTATATTATGAGCTACAAAACAACTTGATGCCAAGATAAAAAATTTCATTCATTTGAAAAACAACAAGGTAAGGATGTGCTCTAATATTCAAGAAAAAAGGCAATTTGCTCCGGTTTAAAGGTTTTCACATACAGTACTTCCACATTAAAATCAGTACCTAATTTTAAAATAAAAATTTTATAATTTATAGAAAAAAACCAAAACATGCATATGATGCCGATTCAGGTAAACTGCGACCGTACATGGGACTCAATGCTCACCCCCATTTCAGTGACAAGAAATGGAGCTAATCTGTACATCACGGCAAAGTACGTAGTTTAGGATTTTATCTAGGATTCTTTGGCAATATTTAGAAAGTCTAACAAACAGACCATCTATCCAGGTGATCAAAACAATGGCCATATTGGCTTAGGCTACCAACTGGTTCTAATGTAGGTAAAAGTCTTAAGAGAATTAATGTAAACTTTAAACTTTAACAGAAAAAGAGACTATCTTATAAGCAACATGGGTATTTACATATAAAAAGAGAAAGCAATGATCACTTGAGGCATCACTACTCACAAGTCTTAAATTATGAGGTAAAGCAAATCTGAAAGGCATTTGACACACCTTGCTCAATGTGAAAATGTCTAACCTTAGTACTTTGTTTTCATAGAGTATTCCTAACACCCTTATCCAGTTCTGACTGTTGAATAATGTTAACAGTAGTTTTATTTTAAATTATTTTTAGTACTATATTATCACATCAAGATGAAATGATTTTGTGTAACTCAGACCCAGAATAGAATAAATACATTTCAAAATATTTGGCCTCTAAATCCCACAACTAAAATTAATATTTGTTAACATCTATATAGGTACCATTAATAATTGTTTGTTTGCACAGAGGAATGTGACTACGCAGAAGTGCTTTGAATTCCTCCTTGTTGAGCCACCTTCAAAAGGATGCCTATGTGATACTATTCACAAAGACTTGTATACTCCTGCGATGTTCTTTGTTTTGCAAATATACAATATCTAGAACTTGATTATGATTGATATGCTATTAAAACATAAAAAGATTATTTGCACATGTGTAATAGAAAGGATGAGAACATTTTAATATCTTTGAAGCCAGAACTTATTAATCACATTTTCCCTTCTAAAATTGAACATTTTAAGGTACCTGGTAAAAGTAAAGTATACAATTTAAACTAATTCTCTAACAACTGGAAAACTAGACAAAATATATAAGACCTTTGTTGAAAGTGCTACAAGTATAGACGCAGTGAAATTTTAGGGGGCTAAAGTATAGGAAAAAATTAGAAATCAAAGAACAACGTTTGCCACTATGAGAAGAGGCAGAAAATAAGAGATTTCATGTAATTCACTGGGCTAGAAGGACAAAACGGAGTTGAGGGCACATGTAAGGAAGCATCCTGTCAACAAAAATGAACTGGAAAGCAATCAGTTCCCTCGAAGTCCAAAGCATAGCTTTTGAATCACTTAGGGTATACAATTTTTCCAACGTGCAATGGAAAATGCAGTAGAACTGTATTCTTACATCCATTTTCACAGAAATCATGGATCACATTAAATCTGTTTCCAAAATAACCACATACTTATCCAAAGTCTGGAGTGAAAAATCCCTGAAACTGGAAGTTTTTTGCAAGTATGCAGCATGCTAACTTGACGTCCAAACTTGATCTGAACTGATACGGAGTTATGTACTATTCCTATATTTTCCTTGGTATACAAACATACGGATTTAGCTGCGGAAATGGTAGTGTTATACTTTGGTATGCTGTCTCACAGGCTGCTAGGAACACTGCTTAATACACAGCATATACCTTTCTAAATTCCTCAAAATTTCTAACTTTGAAACATATGTGGATCCAAGAATTTCAGATAACAGACTGGACTTGCACTAGTTTTAGAAAATCGATATGCTCATAAACTCACCAAATTCTCTTCTTTCCAATGTTATGATTTCAGGATCATCATCATAAATACCTGATTTTAAAAGTGCATTAAAAATTATTAAAAATTCATAAAATAATACCTTATAAAAATAGATCATTCACTCTTATTTTAACAATGAAAAAAATCACATCATATTAATTCTTAAACTTAAATAATATGCAACAAATTAAGAGAAAAACCAACAGTAAATAATACTTTTGGTGGTATGTTTAAACAGTGATCTAAAGATACTTGTTTCCTGACATGGACTGCTATAGATTAAATTTGTGGGTGGGTGGGTTCCTAAAATTCATGTACTTTCATCTCCACAAAAGAATTTCTACATTTTTTAACTTTGTATTTTAAAATAATTATAGACTCAAAGGAAGCTGCAAAAACAGTAGATTCTCATGTACCCTTTACCCAGTGTCACTAATGGTAACGTGTTATCTATCTGCAATACATATCAAAACCATTAAGAAATGGAGAGTGCATATTACTGTTCATTAGATTATAGAACTTACTTTTCACTTTAAAATATTTTCCACTGCTAAAAAACTTACAACAGGTAGACAATTAGTAAGTATAAATTTTATTTACCAAAATTAAAATCAACGTGAGAAAATTTCTCATTACTACATGAAATATCCAAATAAGATTAATAGATATAGATAGACCAGCAGTCAGCAAACTTTTTCTGTAGAAGCCATTAGAAGGTATTTTGGGCTTTGTGGGACATACGGTTTTTGTCACAAATACTCAACACTATGCTCTCAAATTGTGAAAAAGCCATAGGCGATACATAAACGAATGAGCACAATTATATTCCAATAAAAACTTTGAGCCTTGAGAAGCAATCTCTCAAGAAAGAAAGGTAAAGTATTTTATTTAGTCTAGCACAAAAACCTACTTTAGCTCTTAGCCTGCATTTGAGGCTAATGAACAAGTAAGAGAAATGCTGGTTATCTGAGCACACCCTTCTGCCTTGATAACTGCATTTACTTTTGCTATCCCTGGTTCCTTTAATTTATTTCCTCCTTTTCTCTTGCCTTCTTTCTTCCTCCTGTCAACACCTTAAGCCATTTACCAATAAGGGCTTTACAAGAGAAGGACAGTGTTTCTACTGAAGTGGCCACCCATTTAACTTAAAGTTTAGCCTTTGCTGGAAAATCCAAAGTTCTAAAAAAGTTTGAAAGGCTTCAATACTTAACTTTTTCTTATGCAGATATATATATTTTTATTAAATAGGAGTCTTTACTTTAAAAATACTAAGATTTAACCAATACACTTTCATATCTATACAGTTAATCTCCCTGGCACCAACTGACTTCGAGTTCCATTCCCACGACAAATTAAAAAGAGCTAATTAATCAAGGTGACAGGTTAAATTTTCTCTTATTCAGATAAAAAAAAATTTCACAAGTAATAGATCACCTTACCAAAATCATAACGGTAATAGTTCCAGCTTTCATATTGGCCTCCTTGGTTATCTTCAAGTCCCTTCTCTCCATATTTGTCATACTTTTTCCGTAAATCTTCATCTTTGAGTACTTCATATGCCCTATTTATTTTTAAGAAATCACCATGTGCATTTGGGTTGTTCTGTGAAAAAAACATTAGATATAACATATTACATTAGATATAACATTATAAACATTAGATATAACATTTGAGATACACAATCCACATCTATTCAAAACCTTTACTTATATATTTAATTATTCTAGAGATTTGCTGGATACTAGATATCATCATAAGGAGGGGTAGTACAATGTGCTGTGAATTATCTTGGAGTGAAATAAGTATCTTTTAAGGAACTGTAGTATTATCTTTAAAAAAAGAATATGAAAATAGAAATAAAAATTGACTCTAAAAGGTTGACAAACATGGTCATATGCTGTAAATCATTCCTTCTTAAAAATGCAGCTGAGATTCTGAAACTCTTAATTTAAAAAATACTTGTTACTTCTGAAATAGATTTGTAGGTTATTTTTAGGTAAAAATCAATGAATTAACTAAAAAAGGCGTGTTCCAATCCATCATATAATTAAGTAAGAATTAGTATCTGGCTAGTAATTCAAAACTAGTTGAGAAATGTTTCTTTATTATAGTTTCATAGAATTGGTTTTTCAAGGATGCTTTCATTTAAATAATTCTTAAATTTAGGCCTACCTTTTTTTATATGGGAACTAAAATTTTAGACAAAAAAAAAAATCCTAAACAGAATATAGATCTGAGGGAAAGATAACCAAATAACAAGAGTGGGGTGTTTTGTTTTGTTTTTTTGGTATGGTACTGACTCCAGGGTCTAGGGTCTCTGCACTGAGCCCTTTTAAAGTTTTATTTTTTGAGACAAGGTCTCCTTGAGTCACTAACTTGCCCAGGCTAGGCTCCAACTTGCTGTACTACTCCTGTCTCAGCCTCCCAAAGTGCTGGGATTATGGATGTGTGCCAACACACCCAGCTATAGATGACTTTTAAGGAAATAGCATTTTAATTGTTCAATTTTATAAAACTGAAATAAAATAATCCTATTAAAAAATCTTCCTAGAAAAAACTTTAACTATGTCCTTTTCATTATTACAATAAGATCTCATTAATTAGATAAAATACCACAAATTTTTTATAACATTTAGTTTCTAAAGATTACATTATCAGTCACACAATTAAATATTTTTAACTGAAAGCATATTGGGATGCGCTCGAGTGTTAATTTATATAACTTTCTGGCATTGGGGATACAGCTCAGTGGCAGAGCATCTGCCCATTATGCATAAGGTCTAGGTTGAAAACCTAGTACCAAAAACAAAACAAAAAAAATGAATAAAAACCCAAAGAAACAACAACCAAAAACCCAAACCAAAAAAACTTCCTAACTCTGGTCTGTAGACATCTGCTTTGGAAAAAACAGTGACAGTTAAAGCATGCTATTATTAGCAATTACTATTATTTTTAGCAAGACATACCCTGTGAATTCTAAATAAATACTTTTGGTTACTATTTTAAAGTACTTGATCTCAACCTGCTTTACCAGGAAAACTACATACTTCACAGACATCATGGTTTTGGGATTAAGACCTTTAAAACATCTGTGTGAAATGAGTTTATGAACTAAGAGGGAACTATGTATTCTGTATTAACATTCCTACACATTATTCCAAATAGAACATTTTGCTGTTTTTAGAATACTAGTTGAATTACAATTTTTAATATGTGATTGCTTGTAAACATTCTGAATGCTTATTTAAAATAATGTAAATATCCAAATTCAATAATCAGATATTTTCAAAAAATTCTACCTACCGGGTTTTTATCAGGATGTAACTTCAATGCTAATTTCTTAAAAGCTTGTCTTATTTCTCTACTGCTTGCAGTTTTGGATACTCCAAGTAAACTGTAAAAATCCTGATCTGTGCCCACTAAAACGGCCATGTACACTATCAGAAGACAGAGACTGATCCTTTTTAGGTCTCTGACATAGTAATCTTTATTTAACCAGACTCCCATTCTCCTTCTTAAACAAATTCTGATTTAAGTGAACATAAAATACAGTGCTGGGTCCAGCTGATAAGATACGCAAATCTGAGAACTTCAGTCCACATTACTTCCAGGGTGAATCAAGCATCACAAAATTCTCTTCAAACATGTTACTCTAAAGAGAAGAAAGCAGGTAGTTAAAAAATATTCCAAATTAAAAAGCAATTAACATTATCAAACAACATGGTCACCAATACCATCTCCATTAAACGGTAAATCAGGGTGAATGCCCCAGGTTCTATTCATTGGGTCCCTTCTTCACTACTTCTATACTCAAATAGCAAAATTTGTGAAATCAGTCAAGACACCAGGTAAAACGTGGTGCTAACAGCTGGTTAGAATACTTAAATATAATACAGCAAGAACAATTTATACAAGGAGACAAAACCTCTGATAAGGATCAGAACACTAAGGTGGAAATAAACTATTTCCTTCCTCTTTGTAGGTGCTTGTGTTTTCCTTTTGTACCACTTCTTCCTTTTACACACTGACTAAAAAAGCTATTCAGTTTTGTCTTTAATCAGATCTCATTGGTAGCAAATGTCCTTTGAGGGAACCAGAAAGACACACAATGTTCTTCCAAAGGGTCTGTACTTTTACCTAACTCTTTAAAATCAGCGAATTACTCTGTTGTAATAGATAAATTCCTTAGAAAACAGGCCATCCTTTCCTGTTTTAAGGTGCTTACACTGAATTTGAGAGTTTATAAGAAGAGAATAATAATTTCAAAAATTAACTTTACTGCAAAGTTCATGTTCGGTATAAATAAAAATGGAAAAAGAAACAGAAAAAGATAATCAGTTATACAGACACCTCTGGAGGATAAAGTCATTATTTCACCATATTATAACCTAGGACAGTTCCTAAAATCGCATAATACTTAAAAAAAAATCTACCTTTCCTAGCATCCTCGGTTTCGCCTTTCATTTGATCTCACATGTCTATTTTTAGACATTTCTCCTTACCCCTGAATGCTCTTGTACTCATCCTACCAAAAATACCTTTCTAAAACACACTGATGGAGAGCAAGCAACAGCCAGCTCGAAAGCCTCCATCAGAGATTGGGGCTGGAGCTCAATCCTCACGCGGGGACGC
>PVJO010019178.1:0-34963 GCA_004026905.1 Hystrix cristata | reverse complement strand
ATGCACAACCATGTTCATAGCAGCACAATTTGTAATAGCTAAGTCTTGGAAACAACCTAAATGCCCAACAACTGATGAATGGCTAAAGAAGATGTGGTTTTTCTACACAATGGAGTACTACACCGCCATAAAGAAGGATAAACTAGAGTCATTCGTATGTAAATGGATGTTCCTTGAGAACATACTATTAAGTGAAATAAATCAGACACTTATTAGTACACATCGAATTGTTTCTCTGATATGAGAAACCATAAGTGTAAATAAGGACAAAGGGGTAGAATAGATATTATGTTTAAAAAAAAAGAGAGCGATAGTATTCAAAAGAAAGAACTAGATAGGGAAAAGGGGGATGAAGAAGGTTAAAAGAAAAGTAAGATGAATGGGGAAAAAATGGTAAAGTGTAGCTACACTTGTTATAAATAGGGAATGGTGGGTGAATGGAAGGGAGGGGAGGGGAAGGGGGGATGAGGGGGGAAAACCAAGATGTATCATGTAGAGGTACAAAATAACCATGTTGATTATGATCATTATGTATACAATGTACCAATACATGTTCTTGGTAAAAATAAAAAAATTAAAAAAAAACTACAGGGAAGAGAGAAACCTACAAAAAAAAAAAAGAATGAATGAATCAAAGAATTGGTTGTTTGAAAGATTAAATATAATAGACAAACCTTTAGGCAACCTTATCAAAAAAAAAAGGAAAGAAAAGACCCAAGTCCATGCAATTAGGAATGAAAAGGGTGAAATCACAACAGATCCTGCAGAAATCCAGAACATCATCAGTATCTACCTGGAGAGTCTGTAGTCTAATAAGATGGAAAATTCAGAAGAAATGGATAGATTTCTAGATACATACGAATTACCAAAGCTGAATCAAGAAGATAGAAAAATTTTAAACAATCCAATATCAGTCAATGAAATTGAAGAAGTAATTTTTGGAGAGTGTTGGGGATTGAACTCAGGACCTTGAGCTTGCTAGGCAAGTGTTCTACCACTTGAGCTAAATACCCAACCCCTGAAGAAGTAATTTTTAAAAACTACCAACAAAGAAAAGCCCAAGTCCTGGTGGATTCGTTGCTGGATTCTACAAGAACTTTAAAGAATATCTAATGCCACTACTTTTCAAACTCTTTAATGAAATTTAAAAGGAAGCAGTACTCCCAGAGTCATTCCTGGAAGCAAGCATTACCCTGATACCAAAACCAGGGAAAGACCCAACCCAAAAAAGAGAACTATAGGCCAATCTCTTTAATGAACACAGATGCCAGAATCCTCAATAAGACACTGGCAAACAGAAAACAGCAAATCATCAAAAAAATTATACACCATGACCAAGTAGGATTCATCCCAAGGATGCGGGAATGGTTCAACATATGCAAATCAATAAATGCAATACACCACATTAATAGAACCAAGGACAAAAACCACATAATCATCTCAATAGATGTAGAAAATGCATTTGACAAAGTCCAACATCCTTTCATGATAAAAACCCTAAAGAAAATTGAAATAGAAGGTTTTTATCTCAATCTGATAAAAGCTATCTATGGCAAACCAACAGCCAACATCATACTAAATGATCAAAAACTGAAAGCTTTCACTCTAAAATCAGGAACAAGAGAAGGATGCCCACTAACACCACTCCTGTTCAATATAGCTCTGGAAACATTAGCCAAAGCAATTAGACAAGAGAAAGAAATAAAAGGAATATGGATGAGAAACAAAGAATTTAAATTATCATTATTTGTTGATAACATGATACTCTACATAGAAGACCCCAAAAACGCCACCAAAAAACTCCTAGAGGTAATAACCAAATTAAGTTGCCTAGCAGGATACAAAGTCAACACTCAAAAATGAGTAGCATTCCTGTACATGAATAACAAACTCACTGAGGGAGAAATTAAGAAAACAACACCTTTCACAATAGCGTCAAGAAAAATGAAATATTTAGGAATCAATCTAATGAAGGAACTGAAAGCCCTTTACATTGAAAACTACAGTACTCCGGAAAAGGAGATCAAAGAGGATATCAGAAAATGGAAAGATAACCCTTGTTCTTGGACAGGCAGAACCAATATAGTGAAAATGGCCATATTTCCAAAACTGGTACAGTAAGTCCCCAACTTATTAAGGAGTTCTGTTCTGGGAGAATATTCTTAAGTCGAATTCGTTCGTAAGTCCAACAAAGTGAGTCTTATACACCTTTGACACATATATACAATGTAAAGCATAAAAAAACTTCACTGTTCCATGATCTTGTTCTTGTTCTTTAGAATTGTGCCAGTGGTTGAACAATTCGTATTATAAGAACAAGCGACATCTACCATCTTTTTGCCTCAGTCCAATCTCTCAATTATTTTCACTCTTATTTTCATGGTTATTGCTTGGCACATCCTAGGAGTCCCCTCCACAGCACCACTGCTTTTCCTCTTGCTTCCAGATCTCCTGTGCTCTGATTGAGCTCCATACTACTGTACACTATCACTGTACAGTAAGCACACAGCAGCACAACTGTGACAATGTCTGGCAGACATGTGAGCTACTTCCGTGATTTGTTTGCATCTATGAATGTTTGTATCCCAAGGTTTATTCATATCTGTGAAAGATCTCAACTCAAATGTAAGTCAGGACTTACTATATAGAGATTTAATGCAATCCCAATCAATATACCAATAGCATACCTCACAGAACTAGAGAAAACAATCCTAAAATTCATATGGACACAGAAGACACCTAGAATAGCCGTGAGAGTTGCGCAACAGTGTGAATGTACTCAACGCCACAGAACCGTCCCCTTAAAAATAGCTACAGTGGTCAATGCTACTTAGGTGTATTTTGCCATACTTAAAAAATAAATTTAAATAAAAGAAAAGCTATTTAAATATGCAACCAGCATCTTCAGTTGCTTTTATTCAGCATTAGTCAAGGTATCCAGTCCCCCAAAGCCAGACATAGAATGACGCCCCTACATGTTTGAACTGGTCCTTCCCAGTTCCCTAACACGTAGCCCTCTTGCCAGTCAGGCTGCTGAGGCATCTGTCTTGAAGCGCTGTCGTCCCTGCCCTATGGTGCTGGTGCCCAGAGAGCAACTCCACAAACCTCTGAGTGGGAGCTCCGGGGTCTGCTCCAGGGCCTGTTTACAATGGGCACTGAGTACCGCAGCTTCTTAGGCGGCTGAAGAAATCCACTCCAGTGGCAAACTGGGCGTCTGTCCTCACTCAGGGCTTGGCGCCGGCCCTGTAGTTATGGTGACTGTAAGTGCCTTTTTATTTTCAGCCAACATATTATTTGGAATCCTCTACCTGACCAACATGCCATTACCCAAAAAACCCCTACATTTTCCAAACCCCACCAGAGCCTCTCCTAGGCTTCAATTCTGAGCTAAAGGAAACTTCAGATAGTGGTGGTTCTAGTAGCTAAATGGTGGCCTTCATCACAGGCTGCTGGGTTGCAGTTTTAAGTCCCCTCCTCCTTCAGGCAGGTGGGGATTTAGCTCACTGGTGTCCTGGTTACCGCAGAGATGACCTCTCCACAGAGCCCTGAGCTCCCAAGACTGAGTGCCCACCAACCTGTGCACAGCACAGCTGCTCCTGCAGTAGACACAGCAGATGCCCTGCTCTGTGCAGACCTCCCCGCCCTGATGATGTGTATGGCCGAAAATGACAGTTTATCATCATTTTTATTGTAAAGCTGGCATCAGCCATACCTCTCTTCCAAAATGAACACACCATGGGAGGAAACATCTGTTTTAGTCTGCCCGGGGTTGTCACAACACAGTGTCACAGGCTGGATGGCGTGAAGAGCAGAGTTACTTTCTCGCACTGTGGAGGCTGAGCCGGAAATCAGGGGGCAGGCAGGGACACCTTCCTCTGAGGCCTCTCTTCCTGGCCTGCCGCTGGTTGGTTTTTCTCCTGGGTTTTCACATAGTCTTTGCTCTGGACATCTGTGTTCATATTTGCTCCTCAGTCATACTGGGTTAGGATTTCCATCCCCTCATAGTCCCACGATCTTCTTGTAACCCAATTGTCTCTTTCAATCCCCTATCTCCGAATGGGGGATTCGGCTCGTAACAACATGTAAAATTATATCCTGAAATATATCTGTGGTGGATTTAATTTGGTCAGTTTGAGCTAGAACACCCAGCTGGACTGAGTTGGTGTGATTCTGGGTGTAGAAGTTTGTCGCTGATATAAAATAAAGCAGAATGGGAGCAGAAGATCATTGACAGCTGTTTCCCAGGAGAAGCTCTGCTGCAGCTAGTTCTCCTAAAAGGAACTCGATTATTCTCATTGAGGAAGGAGCTCGGGGCCTTGCTGTCGTCAAGGATGGCTGCAGTTGCTTTGGGGGAGCTCTGGTCATCATCTCTGCTGCAAGAATTGTATCCTGGTTCCAGTAAAGATTTCTTCAGCCATCATCTGCAGACACGGACATACATGGGACAGTGCTGTGGGCTCAGCCCTTGATTGGATCTTTCAGGTCTCCAGTGCCTAGATGGACATTCGGCACTTCCTGCATTTGGCTTGTGGGTGAATATTGTAATTTATAAATGTTCTGTATTAAATCTCCTCTCTTATAAGCCTTTGACTCTAGAAAACCAAACTGAGACAATACCCTATCTCATCATAAAGACTGGTATCATGCTTTGAAGAATCTGTGGACTTTTTTTTCGAAGTTTGTTTGTTGTTTGTTGCAGAGCTGGCGATCACACCAAGGGCCTTGCACATGCTAGGCAAATGCTCTACCACTGAGCTGCACTTGCAGTAAACTCAACACTTAGAAAAAGAGCCACCCAGCCCTTTTCTAATTTTATTTTGACACAGGGTCCCCCTGAATTGAACAGACTGTCCTTGAGCTTGCAATCCTCTTGCCTCAGACTCCCCATGATCTGGGATTAGAGGCCTGCACCACCACACTCAAAAAAATCTTTGTTTTTAAGGGATTTTATTTTCATGCCATCTCTTCCTTGAGTAATTAGAAAACTATCCTGGAGGCAAAAATCTTGATGTAACCAACATGACTGACTCGTGAGCAAGACGTGAAAGCCTGGAGTCTGTCCATCAGCACTGAGTAAATGGGTTTTAACCTTGTCCTTGCAGTCGTGGCTTCTGGAATCGAGGGGACGCATCACCTGCCCATTTACCACCCTGGAACTCATTGACTGCAAGATGGACCTGTGGTCTCTGGGGCGACTTGGGAAGGCTCTGCAGTTCAGCAGGTTGCATTCTCTTGTCCTGGATTACTGCAGGTAAGACTGGAATGCAGAGTTCCGGGAGGCGGGGCTCTTACTTTGCCAGCTGGGGGAGGTCATGGTAGGGGAGGCTGTGTCCAGGTTCTCTGTGCCCCGTCAAGGCTGAACAAGCACCCGCTAAGCCCACTCTAGAGTTGGCATTCCTTGGTGAATGTTGGGGTTCTCAGAACGACTTGTTGATTCTTTCAGCACGTATTTGTTGAAGGCTTGTTTATACAAGACACTGTATTCATTGTTAATGGCCTTGCAGCTGTCCAAAGGAGTCTTTGGCGCAGTAGGGGAGAAGAGACAAGTTCTTAATTAGACATAATGCAAAGTAGACGGTCCAAACATCAGAAAAGATGTCCATATACATGTTCTGTGGTGCTTCAGTAAAACCGCAGCTCCCTCAGTGGTGGGCTGGTCTTTGCCAGGAGCAGAGTGGAGAGTAGGGCGGGCACTAGGGAGGAGCAGAGCTCTTCAAGGAGTAGGGCGGGCACTAGGGAGGAGCAGAGCTCTTCAAGGAGCTGGGGCACTAAGCATGTCAGGGGAGGAACTGGGAGTGAGAATACTGCTCCTACTAATAACAATGCCAATAAATGGCTAGTTTACTATGTGCCAAGCATGCTTCTTGGATGAACTTATTTATTCTCCTGACAACTTCATGAAGTATAAGCCATTTCTATCGCTAGACTGCTGACGAGGGAAGATGTTCAAGGCCATTCAGATCCTAGGGATGGAGGCTTGATGTGAATGCAGGTTACTCGAGTCACGGCCCAACTCTGACCAATGACACCAGATCTCCTGGGGGCTCTAATTTACCACCCACAAATAATTTCAGACTGATTGTAAGAACTGGAGTAAATCATAAGCCTTTCTTGTCTACAATGAGATGAGTTCCACCTCAGAAGTCCATGCCACCAGGTGGGACCCTGTACCCCAAAAGCCAACTGGCTGTGAGGTGAAAGAGATTGTTCCTGGGAAGTAGCACTGCAGACACACAGGGCCCCTTAAGGAACTACGGTGTGCAGTGGTAACTAAGGAGTCCCTTAGCAGAAGCCAGGAGCTGGGGGTTCTCTGTGGAGGTTCCCCAGGATTCTGAAATGCCAGCAGGGTCACTAGGCAGGGTCTCCTAACATAAGGCCCCGGAAGGCCAGGGTCCCCAGGACACTCTGCAGTAGCTGTTTGGGACCTCGCACCTGTCTACTGAGCAGAACCAAACCCACTGCTCAAAGACCCCTTTCAACCCTGCGTCCTGGGAGGAACACCCAGAGACCAGTGCTCCTGGGAAGGGAGAAAGAAGAAAGCAGAAATTCCTGTCTTCAGGAAATAGCTTGTTTTGTCACTTGAAATAATGATTCCACTGCTTCAAAACCTGGAGTTTTCAGGGTTGGGTGGCTGAGGGTGGAGATGCCCCTGAGCGCCCTCCTGTCCTCCCACCTCAGCTGACCTCAGGCAAGGCACCCTTCTTTCTCCAGCACAGCAGCATCCCCACACCCACCTTGGGAGCTGGCCTTGCAGGCCCTCCATAATTACTTTTAATGAGTTAATACATTTTAAGTTTTTTCTTTCTGTTAACACTACTCACCTCATCTTAAAGTTCAAGCCTTGACATTCCAAATTCCCTAAAGATGTCACCTTACTTCCCCCAACGTCAGTTTCCTGACTGTTTTAGTTACTTTTCTCTCGTTGTTGGGACAGAATATTCGACACTCAAAGTTAGGGGAAGAAAGGTTTATTAGCTCACAGTCTGTAGAGGTTTCAGTCTATAGTCTGCTGGGTCTGAAGCAGGGCGGCATGGCAGAGGGGCGGGCTGGCGTGGCAGAACGGCAGCCGACCAGCCGCAAAGTAAAGTAAGGAATTGTAAGGAATGTATGCAAATAAGTAATGTAAATAAGCAGTTAGTAGCTTCTTCCTGTATCTTTTATCTAGGCTACCTGCCCCCAGAGTGGCCCGCACTCTCACCCCCAATCTCAGTCTCATATCCTTGATCTCAGTAGAACCATGCCAAACCGATCAATGGATCAATTTAGTAATCACACACTCTAGATCTAGCTATCTCTTACCACATGAGGCTTTGGGGGGACATCTAGACACAAACCATAACACTGACCCATAAAACTGGTAACAACCAATCCTACAAGGTGTGGGAGATGTGTGAGATTACCTCAAGGTGTGGGAGATGTGTGGATTTTGCTTTGCAAACTAAAGCTTGTGTCTACAGGGGAGGCACCCCAGGACCATGAGAGGAGGGATGAAAAGGGAGACTTTTCTGAGCCTGCTCTGGACCTGCCTTACACCCTCCCTCTTCCCAGAGTCTTAGTGCTGCTGGAGTCTCCTAGGCTCCTCCTGACCCTGCCAGCTGGGCCATCTCACTCCTCTGTGGTTGCTACCTCAGAGTTCACAGCTCTTTCTCTAGCTGCCCCCTTCAGTGGGTCCTTCAAACTGTCCTCTGCTCCCTTTGCCAAGAGGCAGACTTTGGGCCTCCTTCCCTCTACACTCAGGCCCTGCAGGGCCCACCCAGGAATCCTCACCTCCACCCTGTCCCAGGAAACCCATGCTGGGAGTCAGCAGTTTCTAAGTACCCTTTAAGGAGGACTTTAAAATTAGTAATGTGTTCAGTGACATAAATTGTACAAGTCCCTAATTTGTTCCTGCCATTTCTTTTTAGATTTGGAAAAGAAGAAATTGAGCATATCTTCTCGGGCCTGGAGAACAATAAGAGGCTTCAAGGCCTCAGTCTGCGTTACTGTGGGCTGGGGCCATGGAGTGGACTACGGCTGGGCTCCGTTGTCAGCCAGAGTGCCATTTGGTGAGATGTCCCCCTTTAAGTTGCACAATCCATTTGACAGTTATTTTTGTTTACTTTTTCTTAACTACAGGAGAAAGATCCTTTAAAGTTTGAGAATCAAAGGTGTCATGCTGAATTCACGTGTTTGACCAACTCATATAGTCACTGGGTCTATTTTTTGATGATGTGGCCTACCTTTATTTTTTATGATTATTTATTGATTATTTCATAGATAAGTACATTATTTTATCAGAGGTCTAAGACCTCAAATCCAAATTTGAGGACATGGAAGTACCATCCTATGAATAGTGCATCCCACTCCCGTCCCCAGCAAGCTGCACCTTGATGGCAACGCTTTGCAGTGCTCAGGAGCTGTGGCTCTGCTCAGGCCCCTTGTGGAATATGCGGAGATGCAGACGAAAGACCCACTCGCCACAGCCGCTCCCAACACCGACACTGGAAATCCCCCTCAGCTGCTCCACGGTAAGTGTAGGGCAGTTTGGCCCTAGGTTCCTTTTGAAAGAGGAAACTTTGTGACTTTGTGACTAAAAGTGGCCCTCTAGCCGGTGCAGTAACACATCCTATAGTCCCAGCACCGAGGCAGGACAAGGCAGTGAGAATGTGAGTTCGGGTCTCATCTGGGTAATTTAGTAAGACCCTGTCTCAGAATAAAAAAACAAAAAGGACTGGGAATATAGCTCAGTGGTAGAGCCCTTGGTTCTGTCCCTAGTTACCTTCCAAAAACACGAACTTCTCAGTGGTCAGTAGAGATTCTTCCTCCTGCATATGTCTGGGAGACAGAATAATGGCCTCCAAAGATGTTTTTGTTCTAATCTTGAGAGCCTGTGAATATGTCCTATGGCAAAAGTGATTTTGGAGATGTGATTAAATTCAGGATCATAAAATGGAGAGATGATCTTGGATTAACCCAGTGGATCCAGTGTAATCACAAGACTCTTACCTGTCTGTCTGTCTATCTATCTATCTGTCTGGCTGGCTGGCTATCTATCGATCGACCTATCTATGGTACTAGGGATTGAACACAAGGCCTCCACACTGAGTTGTATCCTAGCCCTCTTTCTTTCTGTCTGTCTTTCTTTCTTTCCTTTTTTAATTATTTTTATTTATTTATTGTTTTTGAGACAGGGTCTTTCTAAATTGCCCAGGCTGGTCTCATCTCAAACTTAGAATCCTCCTGCTTCATCCTCCTAGAGTGCTGGGAATACAGGAATGTGCCACCATCCCCAGCACAGGAATCTCTGTAAGAGATGGGCAGGGAGATCAGAGTCAGAGACAAAATGGGACAATGGGAGCAGAGGTTGGAGTGGGCAAAGAAACTCATTTTCCCCAGAGGCTCCAAAGGAAGGTATTTCTGCTGACACCTTGACTTTCACCTGTGAGACCCACTTCAGACTTCCAACCCCCAGAACTGTACAATAATCAGCTAGTATCTTTTGGCGGGGAGGGTACTGGGGACCAAACTCAGGGCCTTACTCTTGTTAGGCAAGCATTCTACCACTGAGCTAAATGCCCGACCCCTAAGCTTGTAGCATTGTAAACTGCGAGGTTTGTGGTCCTTTGTTACAGCACCAATAGAGGTTCAGTCGAGGCGTTGGCCCTTCCCTGGCTGTGGCTAAGTAGGGCACCCAAGGTGGACTTCGCCACCATAAGGCTCCTGTCAGATCCTGGGAGCTCTCCTGGGCCCTGTCCTTGCCCAACCCCACTCGTGGATCAAGGATACACAAACACTTTCCTAGGCGTGTGTTGGAGGAATATGGATGGCTTTAAAGAAATTTCAGCTTTCACAAGGACAATGTGCCTGGGATCAGATATCCTTGGTCACAGTCATTTCATTCTACTTTGTAAAAACAGGCACCTCTCTCGCCTTTTCAGCCTCTTAGCGGTGTCTAGCCATGAGATACAAAAGCAAGGAGACAATTCAAAATATTTCCTTGAATGTTGCTAAAGTGAATGACTAAAATTCAGTGATGAACCATTGTTACACATCAGGTGGTTTCCAATTTTTGCATTTAACAAAATTGAAGGAGGACCTAGTCAAATTTTCAGCTGATAGGTTATTAAAAATCCTTTTTGTGTGTTGTGTGGTAGTCTAGTGTGTGATTTTTAGCATATAATTCAAAAATTCAAAGAACCGAGTAGTACTGCTAGGATAGAACTCCTTCAGGCTTAATCAGTTGGAAAACAAGTAATTTAAGTATGTCCCTTGCAAGTTTAGGCTGTCCAAATACTAAAATAATTATTCTTTGTTTATCTGACATTTAAATTGAACCGAGTGTCCTGTTGGTGTACAGTAGGGTAGGGGTGGAGGAGAGGCTAAATCCGGCAACCCTATCCCATTTCCATCCTGCGTGCACAAGATTTCTCAGCACTTACAACAGTGACCACCAAAAATAGAAATAGAATGATGCTGAACTCTGCGACCTTCCAGCAGTAATATTCTCCAGAGAATACGTGAGTTCACTGTAAAAACAGATGAAAGACCATCATCCATCTCATTGAGAGATGGAACCAATAAAATTTTATTTTTGTATTTAATTAGAATTCATCAAAATATATAAAATACATGTGTATTGATCAATAGTATACTTATAAAAGTAGTATAATAATTGCAGGGGAAATATTTTTAATACATTAGAGACTTATGATCCCGAGAAAAATTTTAAATTTATGCATTTGTACATGTACCATTTTTATTACAGAGAGATCTTACTGAACAATCAATCCATAAAAGAATTTCTCCCTCCCTTTCTCTTTCTTTTTCTTTTTCTTTTTTTCCAGTAGTGTTAGGGATTGAACCCAAGGCCTTCACACTGAGCTACATCCCCAGTCTTTAAAAAAATTTTTTTTCTTTTTTGAAACAAGGTCTTGCTAAATTGCTAAGTTGCCCGGCTAGGCTCAAACTTGGGAGGCTCCTGCCTCAGCCCGCAGAGTACTACTGAGATTACAGGCATACACCACCACACTGGCTAAAACTTTTAAATATAAAATTCTAAGAGTGGGCAGAATGGAAAAGCAAATAAAAGCATGAGAAGAAATGAGAATGATATAAATTTTTCAATTGCTAAAGAAGAGTTGGCTTGTGTTTTATGTTATTTCAGATTGCTTGGAGTTAAGGTTCCACTTAACACAGTTAAGAAAATGATGTAATTTTATTTTTGAGTGTCAACATTTGCCTTATGGCAGAAATTTTATTCTTTGAAGTTTAAAAACTTATAATGAAAAACTTAAATATCACCAGGGAGTGGTAGCGCGAGACTGTTATCCAGCACTCTGGGAAGGTGAGGCCAGAAGATCACAAGTATAAGCCCACCCTGGGCAACTTAGAGAGTTAGCAAGATCCTGTCTTGAGCGCTTGTTTGGAGATCTGGCAGGAGAGTGCAGCGACTCATCTATCCCTGACAGAGGAAACAGTCCTCCTCCATGGGGTGGTCGTCCTCTTCCACTGAGCCAGCGTGCAGCTTCGGGAGGGACTCACACAGGAGTGGTGAGGGAGGAAGGGGATACCTGCCGAGCCAGCCAGATCAGCCAAATCAACCCTGGTGATGGATGGGGTGACAGATGTCACAGCCAGATCGCCCTTACATTCCAAGATCCTATTTTAAAATTTAAAAAGCACTAGGAATGTAGCTCAGCGCAAAGGCCTGGGTTCAATCCCCACTACCACAAACAGTAAAATAAAATAAGTCTAATAAATGTAAAAATGTATAAGACAATACAATAAGGTTTTCAATATTCCTTGCAGATGTTATAAGAGCAATTTTTTTTTTAAAGCATGGAACCCAGGGCAAGCGCTCTACCACTGAGCTACATTCACAACCTCCAAAACTGTTTTGGGACACTGCTGTGTAAAGCCCAAAGGTTGCTTCTCACTCCTGTCCTGTGAGCTCCTCCGAGTTTCCCTGCAACTTCGTCTTCAGTTCAGAGTCAAGCATGATGGTTTCATGCTGCCCAAAGGACTCACAACCCAGTGACGAGTTTGTTGGTGTTTTGTTGTTTTGTGATACTGGAGATCAAACTCAGGGTCTCATGGCTTCTAAGTAAGTCCTCTACCACTGAGCTACGTCCCCAGCTCTTTCCGATTATGTTTCATTTGAAACAGATTCTCATTAATTTGCCCAGGCTGGCCTGGAACTTGTGAAACTCCTGCCTTAGCCTCCTGAGTAGCTGGGATTACAGGCATGTGCCACCATTCAGGGACAAGTTTGTTTTCTTAATATGTGTTATAATGTGCAAAAGCAATATGAGTAATGATGTTCCTTTGATTCTTCTCTGTGTGCTATATATGCATGTGTGTCCTGATAGACACCAAATTGTCTTCCAGGTGCTCCAAAAATATTAGTGCACGAAACAAGATTCCTGTCTTAGGCTGGGAAGGCACGTGCTTGTCCAAGTGTGCACCTGGGTGGTGTGTGCTAACATGTGGGGAGTCTGGGCTATTTTCAAAAGATGTAATAAATATATACATGCTACAGTTTGTTAGAAAGTGATATTGATAAGGACAAAGAAAAGGCACAGGGTAGTACTCCATTGTATAAAAAAACTGCATTTTCTTTATCCATTCCACAGCTGATGGGCATTCAGGCTGTTTCCAAGATTTAGCTATTACAAACTGTGCTGCTATAAACATGGGTGTGCATATATCGCTGTGGTATGATGCTTTTAATTCTTTTGGGAAGATACCAAGAAGGGGAATAGCTGGGTCAAATGGAACCTCTACTCTTAGTTCCCTGAGGAATCTCCACACTGATTTCCATAGCGGTTGCACCAGTCTACATTCCCACCAACAGTGGAGAAGGGTTCCTTTTTCTCCACAGCCCCTCCAGCATTTGTTATTGGCTGATTTGTTGATAATAGCCATTCTTTCTGGAGTGAGGTGGAATCTCAGGGTTGTTTTAGTTTGCATCTCTCGAATGACCAGTGAGGTTGAACATTTTTTCATATGTTTATTTGCTGTTTCTACTTCATCTGAGAAGTGTCTCTGCCATAAAGAATGATAAGCTTGAGATATTTCTAGGTAAATGAATGCATTTTGAGACCATACTCTTAAGTGAAATAAAACAGACACACATATGTAAGTACCACATTGTTTCTCTGGTGTGAGAAACTGAAAGTGTAAATAAAGACTAAAATGTATTATATTGGGAAAGGGAAGAAAGTGCTCAAATGGGAAAGGGAACAATGGAGGGGAAGGGGGAAAGGAACAGAGGGACAAGAGAAATAAGAAATGGAAGGAAAAAATGGAAACAAAGCTTTTGTAAATAAGGAGGGAGGAGGGGGTGAAGGGAGGGGAGGGGAATGGAAAAAAAAGAAGCAACAAGATATATCATGTACAGGTACAAATCTCCTATGATGAATGTTATCTCTATGTACATCTAAAATGTACCATTAAAATAAAATTTAAAAAAAAAAAAGAAAAAAAGAAAAGACACAGGGAGGCATGGAGTGTGGGAGTCTAAGAAGGGAAGACAGATGGACAGACAGGACTTCAGATAGGCAGTTGCACAGCCTCCTGGCAGAGGTGGTATCTGAGAACCGACACAGCAGGTGAGGAGGGAGTCCTTGGATAAGTGGGGAAGAGCATCCAGGCAGGGGGAGTGCCTGGGACCAGGTCCTGAGGCCTTAGTGCTCAGGAGCTGCAGGTGCAGGGCCAGTGATGAAGGACACTGCAGCCCCCCGAAGGAGCAGAGGGCCAGCTCCGGAGCTGCACCCGAAAAGGAGCCTTCCGTCTATGCAGCAAACAGGCTGGGGACCCGGGAGACCTGTGGGGTGCCGTTATCCTGTGGTCTACGCAAGGGAACCTGGTGTCAGTAGCAGGGAGGTGGTGAAGGGGTCAGATTCTGCCCTTTGCCATTTCCTATGCACTGGATGTGGTGTGCAAGAGAAAGGAAGAGTCCAGAATGACTCCAGAGTGATAAGATTTTAATATTTTTTAAAAGGCCACAAAATATTTCTCCTTGCTATGTATGTTCTTACCAACTCCAGGAATATAGAGCCCTTTATATCAAGGACTGTAAGGGAGCATTAACACCAGGTCAGGCAGGATGCTAGTGGGGGCTCCACTTGGTTGCATGTTCACCCCAAGACTGAGGAGAGAAATGCAAAAGTGCCAGGCTGAGCAGAAGTGAGTGTGACAAGCAGGTCAGCCAGTTCTCTCATGAGAAACCCTCTCCCCAGAGTGCACAAAATGAGAGCAATAGCCAATGCCAAAGCGCATCCAAAGCCCACTCTCCCACCAGGAACAGACTACTGTTACATTTTCAATTTTTTTTTTCCAACCAGCCAGCCAGAGGGGAAGTTCTACGTTGAGCCAGATTGCAAAATCATTTCAAGCTGTCACAGTGACAACTACTTCAGGGAAGAAAAAGAGAAAAAAAGGTATTGTTCGTTGTTGTACATTCCAGCCATCCCTTCCGTTCCCTTCATCTTTTAACTCATTTCCCCTTTCGTGAGCTGTGTGTTTCTGCTCCTGGGTAATTACTCCAGAGAGGCAAACTCAAGTGAAGAGAAAAAAGAAGACTCAATGTCTTGTGATCTCCTACAAACCAAACAAGAAAGACTTCATTATGTCCACCAGAGGAATTAAGCTTGGACATATTCAACATTCCAAAAAAGAATTACGAGGCCTGGCATGATTTGGAAACAGCTCTGCGATGAACAACCAACAGAACCTCGTAAATTCAACTTGGAGCCTTCCTGTGATTGCTACTTACAATCAGAAACGGAGGCATTTTGAAGGAATTTTAAGAAATCACAATTCCACAGCCTCTGAGTGAGGTTAACACTAAATGAGAAGCTGCCCAATATTAAAGGGTCCCACCAAATATTCGGACCACAGTCCTCACACCTCCACCAGGGCCTGGCTCTCAGCACTCTGCACTGTGAAACGAGGGCTTCATGCTCACAGGCTCACTGGTCCGGTGTCACCATACTGAAAGGCTAAAGCCACAGCACGAGATCATCGCTGGAGACCATCTTTGGGAAACTCCTCAGGGAGAATAACCTAAGTTTACATTGCTCTGTTTTAGACCGTTTCTTGGTGGGGGCGACGGGGCAGGGGAGTGTCATCCACTGAAACTTTTTTTTTCCATCCACTGACACTTGTCATTTGGTTTTCTCTTCAATTCTAATCTGTTCATGTGCAATCTTTTTTTTTTTGGTCCTTGAATTATCTTCGTGTCTCCTCTGTGAAACATAATTGAATTAGAAAATTACAAATTCTTTGGTATAAAAAGCCAAATGAAAATGTAAAGTGAGAAAATTTATCAGACTCTGTCTCCGCTGTCTCATATAAATATAGTCTTCCCACTGGATGGTGCTGGTAGGTTTTGGAAATTTGGAGAAGGACATTCTAGCTCAGGGATAGAATTGGCCAGAAGGCTATGTGAACAAGCTGACATGGTATGGAAAGAAAGGGCTTAACTGAGGAAGGAAAGGCCTTAACAACACAAGCCAGGAGTTGGCAGGTTCAGCTAAAACAAGAGGATTTAGAAAGAAGGACCACACTAAAGGGGAATACTTGCGTGTCAGGTCAAGAATTTAGATTTAACTCAGGAGACAACAGAAGCCATTAAAGTCTTTTGTTCCCCAGGGACTCAAGAGAAACAATTTTATACCCAACATATATTTATTGCATATTTCCAGAGTTCACAAGACACATTTGTAGATACCTTTCCATGTTGGACGACTGCTTCTGCAATCATAAAGTGTTTTGGAGGGAGAGTTTGGTGTTTGGTAGAAGAGCTCTACTTGTCCCAAAATAAAGGGTCAGATTGGGCTGATTTACATCAACCCCCCGGGTGAGAAGTCCAGATGGTTTCCATCTGGTCCTAATTGGAAACAGCCAAGCTATTCCTACACACTCCCTTTTGTGGACAGGAGGCTTTTGGCCTTCTGCTTGGAAAGTTGTCCCTACAATCCTGCATGAATCAAAATCCCATTCACAACCCCAACCCCCCCATTACTTCTCTCATTTGGAGCCATAAGTACTTTCACAGTAATAATCACAGAAACTTGGCAACTTTGCATCGAGCAGCTATTTTCAAGTTGATAGAAGAAGCACGGTATTCTGCTTCTACACTTGCAAACTTTAGACACGTTTGTCCTGCCGCAGAGGCCCAGTGAACCTGAAGAACCATTAGCCCAGTGCTTTCCAATTTGAGCAGCTTCAGAAGAACCTGGGAGTTTGTTAAAACACAGAGCACTAGGCACCCCCCCACATACCAGGTTCCTGAGCCAGTGGATCTGAGGTAGGGCTAGAGAGCTATATTTCTATCCACTCCCCTGGGAATGCTGGTGCTGCTTTTCCAGGGACCACACTTTGAGAACCACTGTTTTAAATGTCACAAAATTAGGGGGTTGGGGATTTAGCTCAAGTGGTAGAACATTGGTCCGGCACCCCCCCCCAAACAAAAAAAAACAGAAAAAAAAAAGTCACAAAATTAGATTGCCTGCTTGTTATGGCTTGTGTTTAGATGTCCCCCCAAAGCCTCATGCAGTCATATGTGACATGCAGTCATCTTTTTCAGAGATGGCTGAATCTAGTGTGTGATTGATTCATGGTACAATACTAGGATTAAGGGCGTGTGATTACTAAATCAGTTCACTGATAGGTTTGGCATTGCCGTAATCCCAGTAGCCTTGATAGAATATAAAAGAGGAAAGAAAGAAAGAAAAAAAAAGCTGCTAAGGCCCCTTGCTTGCCTTGCTGCCTTCTGCCTGCTGTGAACAGTTTCCCCTCTGCAACACCATCTCTGCCATGTCACCCTGCCTTGGAGCCAGCCAACTATGAGCTGAGACCTCTACAAACTGTGAGCTAAGTAAACCTTTCCTCTTTTAACTTCAGTTGTCAGACATTTTGGCTCAGCAACAAGAAAAGTAACTAAGACACTGCTCTTGATTTACTGCACTCAGTGGAGAAAATCAGAGGGTGGAATCAGGTTTCTAAGCACCTCTTTCTTTTCCTGGAAACCCTAGAACAAACAGGCTGCAGATAATTCTGTCCTGGTGGCCCTGTCTCATCTATGCCCAGAGCATCCAGGCTCTGGACCCCATGGGTCTCGGTATCACAGGGACACAGGATCTGAGGAATCCTGGGCCGGAAGGTTGATCCACCCTCGAACAGGTGGTGTCCAGGTTGGTTCATGCCTGGTCACAAACCTGTGAAGTCCATAAAGATGACAGAAGGCTGAGAGTCACTTATAGCCATCTGCAAGTAATGTGGTTTTCCCAAGCCCCATTCCAGATTCCAGCCAGGCCTGTTGTGTCACATCAAGACCCCCCAGATTCCTGAAAGAACCACTGAGAACCAACAAGTCACCTGGGCCCGTTCCATACCTAGCCCATCCCCACATCATGCTCTCCAGGGGTCAATACCCAGAGGGCCAGTTTAGACATGTAGATGGCACAACATCCAACCATTAAATAGTCCTTCCATAAGTTTGAAGCCTTTACTACAGTACCAGGCTGCTCAAGTGGCAAATTCGCCTCCCCAAATAAGGCTATAATCCACAGAAATGCCAGCAGCATTAAGGAATACAAAGGCCAAGTTCAGAAGTCAGAATGTGATCTTCGAAACAGCTTTATTGTTCCCAAAACAGGGAGTTGCCAGTTATAATCCTGAAATTATTTTATTTGGGGCTTCATCCTGGGGTGATGGTTGAACAACGGCAACCTCTACACACAGGTTCTGAGATCCAAAGTGTAAACCATCCCAAACTAATTTCATTGTGTTTTCTTGAGTCCTGTAATCAAGCAAAGGGAGTTTATGTTCTGGTTTATGAAACTGGGAATTACACAGGAAATTACACATGTTCCTTGTCAATGTAAAGAAGTTATTTTTAACAAGTTAAAAAAGATTTACTGCTGGGGATTTAGCTCAGTGATTAGAGTGCTTGCCTTGCAAGCACAAGGCCCTGAGTTCGATCCCCGGCACCACAAAAAAAAAAAAAAAAAAAGATTTACCACAGGAGAAGGTCCTGTGAGGACTTGGCATCCACAGATGAGCAGGAAGTTGTGGTACAGCAGAGAACAGTGCAGTGCCTGCCAGAATGTGTGGTACCCACCTGCTCTGGTGGGCCCAGGACAGACCAGGGATGAGGAATCTCCCTGAGGAATGCTGCCCCGTGAGAACTTACACTTGACCTTTGAATACAGGGCCACACGGAGCTCTGATGGAAGGAATGAGAAGTTTCTCAGCTGGTAAGACAGGGCATTCTAAGTAGGGAGGACCACAGGAGAAAAGGTTCCGTGGATGAATGTATCCAGCCAGAGTGTTAGACATCTGGGAAGCATGATGTTCACTGCAGGGTGGTCATAATGGGAGTGGCTGGAGACGTGGCCAGTGGACCCCCAGTGGACTATTGTTGTTTCACAGTGCTTTCCAGTCAGTCCTCAATGCTTTTAGAAGATGGCATTATTATCTCTGTTTGCCAAGAAGAAAATTCAGGTTCAGAGAAATTAAGCGACAGCATTTTTGAGAGAGAGATGTTAACCCCAGGCAGTCTGTGCGTTACACTGCACCACCCAGCCTCTTGAACACAATTAGGTGTGACTGTGCCACCGCTAAATTCTCTGGGACAGAAGGAGCAAATTAAAGTAGGGCTCCTTTTTGTTTTAAAGTAAAGATATGGAAGATTAGATAAAACTGGGTTGGGGTGGATACAGCTGGGGTGAATCGAGTATTATATGTTCATCCTGGTCCCAAGGAATTTGTTTTTGACTCAGAGAGGATTTGATTTTGCTTGCTCTTTGATTAAAGCCCCACAAGCAGGAAAACCCTGCCCCAAGCAGTGTCGCTGTCCTGCTGTCCCACCTTCTCCAAGGGGCACCGGAACTCACAAGAGCAGATAGGACCAGCGTTTTCCAAGCGCATCATTCTTCATGGGCAAAGACAATATTGCTGCCTGTCTGAACACCAGTTGGGGGCAAGTCTGTACTGTTCTTCCCACATGATACAAGTTCTATGTGTTCCATCACAGACTTGGGGCTCCCTTCTGTTCCGAGGATCCACCTTTGTGCCACACTGGCTGTGATAGTTTCTCTCACGGCAAAGTTGAGCAGCTGTGTAGGAACTGAGCCTTCTCCCTCGTTCCAGGCCCACTGGCTCATGTTTCACCCACCACTGCTTTCTAGCATACAGAAGGGGTGAAAAGAAACGAGGGCCACATCGTTAGTCATTCAAGTCCGTAGACTGAAACTTTTGAAGGCATGCATGTTTGTGAAAAGATCTTATAAATAAAAAACAATCATGTTCCGTTCATGTTTATGAGTGGAATCAAGGCATTATTAATTACACTGTACTTGAAAACAATGAGCAGTAAAAGTTTCCACACTGTGATCGTATTCTCTATTCTATTATTCATTCATTCAACAAACTTTGCTTTTGTGTGTGTGTGTGTGTGTGTGTGTGTGTGTGTGTGGTGGGGATTGAACCCAGGGCCTTTGCACTGAACTATACCCCCACCCCTTTTTTATTTTGAGCCACAGTCTCACTAAATTGTTAAGTTGCCCAGGCTGTGTTTGAACTTGCCATCCTCCTGCTTCAGCCTCCCAGAGTGGTGTTATTAAAGATGCCCCCAGCTTCAACAAACATGTACCACCTTTCCATAAAATATCAGTTTTCCTCCAAGGATTGAACACTTATTTAACTACCATCAAGTCTTCCCACACACTGGTTAGCATTCACTTACTGTCAGCTTGGAAAGGACACGCTTATTTGTTCCTTTTGCTCCCAGTTAGCCCCAGCACCTAGACAAGTGCCTGGCACCTAACAGGAACTCAAAAATATTTGTTGAATGCCGAGTGAATTCTAGTACTGGGGTTAACCTCTCAAGCCAGCATGTTGGACAGATCAGGCTAGTGAAATGACCCATTTAAATCCCTTAAATGCCTATACAATTCCAGGGGCAACCAAAATAGATGATGAATGTTCTTAAAAATGTGTTACAATAAAAGACATGTTGCCATTAATCCCCCACAAAACACTCCCCCTTGCATCTCAGCACACTTATCCCATCATTCTTGCTACTGTCTGAAGCAGTTCTGGAAATACTCTTTTGTCAGTGTTTTTATGAAGTATGATCAAAAATTTGGTGAACGCTGCTGCCAAGTGCCATCCAATGAAAAGGCAGGCTCATAAAAACATCACAGGGGCTGGGGATTTAGCTCAGTGGGAGAGCACTTGCCTAGCAAGTGCAAGGCCCTGAGTTTGAGCCCAGCATCCCCACCAAAAAAATTGTTTAAAAACATTATGGTGTGTCCCCATCCACCTTAGTCACCAGATCTGACACTTTATGACTTCTGGCTCTTCCCCAGAGTCAAAATGACCTGAAAGATAAGCGTTTTGAAGCAATTCAAGGGATGGAGGCAACCACACAGCCCAACTAGAGACACTTACAAGAGGACTTTCAGAACTGCTTCTCAGAGTGGCAAGAATGATGGGATAAGTGTGTTTGAAGCAGGGGGGTGGTGACGGAGATTAATGAGAATGTGGTGTCTTATACTGTAATAGAGTTTTTAAACTTTCACTATTATTTTACATCATACTTTATGTAATCTACAGAGATGTTATCTACCTCTGTCTCTTCCCTGGCTTTGCAGCAGATCCCCCAGTCTTCAGCTGAACCCGAGATGCAGTAGCCAGTTAGTGATAAACTGTAAGCACCTGAAGGTCCCCAGGAAGCCAGAGGGTTTTGGGCCTGGTGGTTCAGATTTCCCATCCCATACAGACTCATGGGTGAGCCCATGTTACAGTCACAGCTATTTCTCTTTCTCCATCTCTTTCCTGTTTCTTTTTTTGTTTTGTTTTATGCAGGGGATCAAACTCAGAGCCTTGCACTTGCTAGGCAAGCGCTTTCCCACTGAGCTAAATCCCCAACACCCTGTTTCTTTTCTTTACCAAATTCCTAAGCTCACCAGTATAAAGTAAATGCGTGCATGGTGCCAGTCCATAGCACTGACAATGAACTTCTAAAAAGCTTCATAGACTGATGAGGTGAAGCAGACCCAGGACTTCTGACCTCAGTCTTGAATCACAAAGGCAGGGTGATCCTTTCTCCTTCAAATTTTTTCTTCTAATGTGCAAAAAACAGGACATTTTTCAGACTCCTTTAAAAGGCTAAATCTCTTTATATGAGCCAAATCCCTTTATGAAGGGTATCATGTCCCCAGATCAATGGACAATTCATTCATTTTCTACCAAAGAGTTTCTAGGGACATCAATTTTCTTCTTTAATTAGATTAAAGGTGGCTAAATCTGAGGTGGAAAAAATAAATAAATAAATAAATAAATAAATAAATAAATAAATAAATAAATCTGAGGTGGAGTTTCCTTTCATGTACAGCAGTTTGGAACTTCCTATTGTACAGAATGAAGGAGGACCTGAGTATAAAACCAGGACTTTAAAAATCATATATGTAGTATTCCCTTGACTATATTTAAAAAATGACTCTACAGACATAAGTCCAATAAACACAAATTTTCTTAAAAGTCGTTTTACCTACCTGGTAATAAACAGAAAAACTATTGTCTGAAAATAACAAAACATTCTGATATTCTTGTAGAAATCAAGAATAAAAAGTGTTTGACTGAAGCCGGACCTTGGTTAGTGAAGTTGCACTTGGCAGATAACGGCATCGATGGCAAAGGACAAGAAGGAGAAAGCTTGTTGGAATTCACTCGAATGCTGACATGGTAAGTAGCAAATTAAGAGGTTTTATTTGTTAGTTTTCCAAAACTAAGTGTTTGAATTAAATCAGGGGACAATGATTTAGCCTTTTAGGGGTCTCTAGTGACATTCTTCAACTCTGAGAGGAAAGCAGTGAGCCCCCTTGGTCTTGGCACCTGACATGGCAGACCATTGTATGTGACCCCACAGCAGGGTCTGAAGGACCTCACTAGATGAAGGTGGTAGTTGGGCCAAGACAGCAGGGATGACCTGCAGGGTTTTCTACCTTTAAGTCCAGATTCAATTAAAACATGAGTGGTGTGACCTGAGGAGGAATGGCAGCCTACTTGGGAGTGACTAAATAAAGTTCTCCCAGCCTCCTCAGGCAGAAGGATGGAGCTATCCCCAGAAGCTTCTGGAAAACAGAATGTTTCCTAGCCATGTTTATCCTGACAGCCTGAGGCACCTCCCCATCCAGCCCTACAGAGCCCACATCCTCACTGGACCATGCGTCGAGTCAGGGTTTGCTGCCACTTTGGGGAAACTTGCTGGGTAAAGAGGGATTCAGGCGGCCCTGTGTCACGGGCGACCTTGGGGTGACCTTGGGGTGACCATGGACAGAGGCACCCAGCCATGGTGTGGCAACTGAGGGCTTATGGATGGCAATTTACGGTTTTAGAAGAAAAAGATTCCTTCCCTAATATACTTTACTTCCTTGTTCAGGAATGATGGAAGATTTTCTACCTGGATAACTTTGCTATTCTTTCTATAACAATTACACTAGAGGGTTGGGGATTTAGCTCAGTGGTGGAGCCCTTGCCTAGCAAGTGCAAGGCCCTGAGTTCGATCCCCAGCAACTCCCCCCCCAAATTACATTAGTAAACTTAATTTTATTACCTTTTGAATATATTTTTGAATTTAATACATCATTGATGTATTATTCTTTTGACTTACTGCTAAAATTTTGTTAAAAGTTCTTGCATCAATGTTCATGAAGCATATTGGTTGGTACTTTTCTTGTAACATCTTTGGCTGGGATCAAGGTAACTCTGACTTGATAGAATGAGTTAGAAATTGTTCCCTCCCGTTCTATTTTATGAAATAATTTGTTCAGGATTGGCATTATTTTGTCCTTAAATATTTGGTAGATTCATTACTGGAGCTTTCTCTATGAGAAGATTTTGTGACTACCATTCATTTTTCAAATAAGTATAGGATTATTCTGGTTATTTTTTTTCCTGTGTGAAGCTTTGGTAGTTTGTATCTGTTAAGGAATTTGTTCATGTCACCTAAGTTCTCAAACTCGTTGGCATAGTTATTCCTAATATTGCCTTATGATATTTTGGGGGGTACTGGGGATCGAACTCAGGACAAGCACTCTACCACTAATCTAAATCCTCAATCCCTCCTTATGATAATTTTAGTGTATATAGGATCTATAGTGATGTCTCTTTTATTTTTTATTTTATTTTTGGTTTTTTTGAGACAGGGGCTCTCTATGTAGTTCAGGCTATCCTTGAACTTGCTGTGTAGCCCGGACTAACCTCAAACTTGCGGCAATCCTCCTGCCTCAGCCTCCTGAGTGCTGGGATTACAGGCATGCCCCACCACACCTGGCTAAGAGAGACTTTTTTTTTTTTTTGGTGCTGGAGATCAAACTCAGGGCCTTGTTCTTGCTAGACAAGCACTCTCACCACTGAGCTAAATCCCCAGCATGAGAGACATTATTTTTATCCCTGTTCTTTATCATTTTTCTTTTCTCTGGCTGCTTTTAAAGCTTTTGTATTGCTGGTTTTCATCAGTTTAATTATGACATGCCTTAGTGTGGTTTTCTTTCTTTTTATTCTGATTGTGGTCACTTGAGCCTCTTGAATCTATGCATTTATAGTTTTCGTCAAATTTAGAAAACTTTGACTATTATTTTTCAAGTATTTTTCATATCACTCTGTCTCTTCTTCTGAGAAGCTAATTACATGTAGGCTGCTTGATTTTGTCCAAGAGCTGAATAATATCATGTTCAATTTTTTCCTGTCTTTTCTCTTCTGTATTTCAGCTTCACTGATCGCTTCTCTTGTTATGGCTTCATGCCCACTAATCTTTTCTTCTGCAATTGAACATGCTGTTCAATCCATCCAGTGTACTTTCAAACAAATTGAGTCTCTTATTGCTCCCTTTTCTGTCTTCTTCATGTTCACACTTTCTTCTGCCTTCTTGAATATATGTAGACCATCCTTATAATGCATGTGTTAATGTCTTTGGTTTCTAATTCTATTGTCATTGCCATCCTGGGTGTTTTGATTCATTTTTTCTTCTGTTTATGGTTTGTGTCTTCCTGCTTCAGAACTATTATATTGATTGCCAAACATGGTAAGTTTATGTCGCCGAGTGGTGGTGTGGTGATTTTAATTCCTTTTCATTCTCTGCTATACTTTAGGATTTTTGTTCTCATGCCGCCAAAGAGTCCCAGAAATCAGCTGGAAGAGTAGTGTTAGACCATGAAGGAATTTTCAGTAGTCTTCAAGGAAATTATAAAAATGAAGATAGTGTGGCTTTTTATAAACCTAAAACTTAATTGATTTTAAAAGTGTCTTTTGAGACTATACTCTTCTTAATTTTAGGTGAAAAAAATGTTTGTATGTTTATAGTGTGGCTAGGTGAGAGATGTCATTTATTTAACATACTAAAAGTCAGATCTCGTCAGTCCCTCCAAATTTTTGGACATTTTGCTGGTGTGTAAAATGTAAATGACTGAGAAGTCCTGCCCTATATCACACCACTTCTTTTCAATAAATAAATAAAAGAGGGATTCAAGGCAAATAAAATCTGTATCTTACCAACTTACCTAGGAGAAGGAAAATGAAAACTGGGAAAAACTGGGTTCAGGTTGTCTCCAGTCTCACATTGGATCAGTGCACCATGAGGAAGGGCAGGGAGAATGGAGAGGACCTAAAAAGAAAAATCATTCTCCAAATGACTGCATTGTGTTTCTTTGAGTAACCATGCTTGAACAGTGCCATTTTGTTTTGCCATTTTCTTTGAATAGCCTGATCAAATCCTCTGCCCACTTAAGGGAAATTGACCTTGGGAACAATGTCCTGGGAGAAATGGCTGCTGCTGATGTCCTTGGAGCACTGAGAGCCAGGAAGACAGGTAGAGTGTTTTCTGTACATGTGTTTCCCTCCACCTGCAATATCCACTCATTCTGAAACCCCGTGCTAGTCACAATTTGCTCCACTTTTTTTTCTGGTGGGGGTGCGCTGGGGATCGAACTCAGGGCCTTGCATTTGCTAGGCAAGCACTCTACCACTGTGCTAAATCCCCAACTGCTATTCCATTTTTTAAAAAAATGTAAATAGCAAGCCTGAGCTATGTGATGACCAGGAGCACTGTCACAGGCTGGTCACCATTGTGTCATTATACCCAGTGATTTGCAGAGTTCAAGAACTCCTATGATGCCGTATGTAGCATTTGAATTCATTAATGATTTTTTAAAGCCACAGAGATTCGGTATGTTGCCATGCACCTGCCTTATCCTTCCCAGTAGCTGGGACTACAGGCAGATGTTACTGATCCTGGCTAGTAATTCGTATTTTAAAGTGAATTTTTCTCTATGGCTTTTTCTTTTCTGTCTTCTCTCATCCTTGTATATTCTCCAAGAAATTCTTCTTCCTTTTCTAATCTTCTCCCAGGCCAATTTCTCCAGCTATGAAGGAGAAAACTGAAATAACAGCCCTCGTAAGATTACAGTGTGCTTTCTGCATCCTCAAAAAACGGTTACATTGTTGTCAGCATAGGGGCAGCATTAAGGGACTATTATGACCATGCAACACTTTGAACATGAGAGCGCCACGTGTAGAATAGGGCTGATTAGTGCTGACCATCCCTGCCCTCTCTGTCACCAGTGTGCCTGACCAGAATTAATGGTGGTTCATCTTACTGATGAAAGAAGGGTGGTAAAGAAATGGCATTTAAATGCAGCTCAGTAAGCATCATAATCAGATTTGAAAATGAAATTCAGTGTTCAGAAAAGTGAGGGAAAGTCGATGCATTCTGTGGCAAGTCAGGTAGAGAGAATTAAGTAACATAAGCATCTGGTCATGGTCTTAGAGGCTGGCATATTTATCAACTGCATTTTTCTTTTTATGCCATAGTGCTGTAGAAAGAATTATAATCATATTATCATCTGTTGTGTTGCTACTCTTTTTCTTCTCAGTGCTGGGGATTGAACCCAGGGCCTCATGCATGCCAGGCCAGCACTCTACCACTGAGTCACATCCCAGGCCTTTTTATTTTATTTTGAGACAAGGTCTCATTAAGTTGCCTAGTCTGACCTTGAACTTGAGATCCCCCTTCCCTAGCTTCCCAAGTAGCTGGGATTACAGAGGTGTGCTACCACAGAGAGCTTGTATTACCACTTTTAAAACTGATATTATCGCATTTTTAATAGCCAATCAAATGATCCCTAGATTTTGCAATTATCCTCCTATTTTAAAGAAACAGAATATCTCCTTCCTATTCCATTAGAGTTGAATTAAAATTAAACAGAATTACCCTGTTAAATTTAACTCTAATTTAAGCTCAATAAACAGCAGGCAGTTTAATGATCTCATCGTGTTTTCCCTGGCACCATGCTAGCTTTTTCATTACACACTGCAGCAGAAGACAGTATAAGGCTGCAGACAATCTTCTGACTATTACTGCAGTGCATGCTAATGACGGGTGTAAAATGATTACCACTGAGTACATGTTTGGAACTGGAAATCATCCTGCTTGCTTCGTAAATGATTTAATTTGTGTAAATGAGAAAATAATTATGAAATACCCACCTGAAAATACAAATAACCATTAAAAAAACATTAAAAAGTAATTAAGAGTTCAGTAAACTTTTTTTATCTAAACTTGGTAGTATAAATGCAAGAGATGATACATATATCTCTTGAACCAAAATGATGATGGGATGTTTCCAATGGAGTGTGTCAATCATGTTGTTAGTTTGGACACCAACTTAGCGACTCAAAACAAGGTTAACTGGTTGGATTCCACAGGGAAAATCACTTGCCTCTTAGCCTTAATAGCATCATTTTAAACATTTAATGCAATTAGTAATATTGCTGATTATAGAACTACTGCTTGTCTATTGAGTGTTTCTGTGTCCTTATCATCTGCAAGTTAACAGGCTAATTTGGAATTCTGCTTCTTTCATAAAATCCAAATTAACAACCTGAGGGAGTTCATTTCTGTTTTTGCCTACCAGGGAGTTCATTTCTGTTTTTGTTGTTTTACTATATGGGATCTTGTTATGTATAGTTCGGGCTGGCCTTGAACTCCCTATGTAGCCCAGGCTGCCCTCGAGCTTGCAGCAATCCTCCTGCTCAGCCTACCCAGTGCTGGGATTACAGGCGTGTACCACCACAACCGGCACCAAGGAGTTCTCAATGCCCCACCTTTGATGATGGAAAACACAAAATAGGCTCAGAAGTGTAAGACCCAACCGAGACAATGGAGCTGTGAAATGTCTTTTGTTGGGGGTGGGTACTGGGGATCAAACTCAAGGCCTTGTGCTTGCAAAGCAAGCACTCTAACCATTGTTTGTCCCCAGTCCTAAAATGTCTTAATTATTTGATTATGTCCTTCCTCTGCTCAGGTAAACTACCAGTCTTAAAAATTACAGTCACTCCCCAGATCTCTTCAGACACCTTTAGATCTATTTGGAAAAATAGCAAGAAGTCTAATACTACCTGTAAAAAGAAGAAAAAGGTACTGTGTCTTGGGTGTCTGTGTTGGTGAGTCGTATCCACGAGGGGGCGCGATATGGAGCCTGGGCATTCGGCTGGGGTAGATGGTGCTATCAGCTGCAGATTTCACACCTAATATAAAAATGTAGGTTCTAGGTCACACTCCCCTAATCATTGTCGTATTCATATACATGCTGATTCTATCAAGAGACAAGTAGCAAGAGAACAACATCATTCCCCCAAAGGCTAGTATAAACCCAGCCTCCCCTTTCAGTCCTTCCCTCCACCTGAATCCTAGTTCTTTCTAGCCTTTCTAGCCACCTGGAAAGTTTTGCTTAAACTCTTTATGAAACTCAGGCAACCTCTTGAACGCAGTGATTACGTATGTTCATTCTCTACTATGTAAAGTTGAACTTCCTTTTTCCCTTTTTAAATTTATAATTTCCTGTTCCTTATTTCACAGGCTAAAAACTGAATATAGGTGCTGTGTTTCCCTACGGAGGTCATCATCTATCTCCACAGCCAACGAGACATGCCTAGAAAGACTTTGCTTGTTCTGCGATAATATTTCCTTTATAGCCAAACTATTTTTAAGTTCTAAAATTTGATAAGACTGTTTTATAAAAGTTCAGAAGAGCTGGTGATTTAGCTCAGTGGTTAAAGTGCTTGCCTTGCAAGCACAAGGCCCCGAGTTCGATCCCCAGCACCAAAAAAAAAAAAAAAAGTTCAGAGTAGTGTTAATCTGATGACACTTGACACTCTCTAAAATGTGGGTTTCATAAGTCAGTTTTCCTAAGTTGTGCATGTGAAATACATGATTGGAAGGAAGTCATACTCTTTGAGAGTCTTCCTTCTTAACTATGGCTATAGTTGTGAACAATAAGGATGCTTAGAAATAATAACCATTTCCTAAAAGACAACATGCCTAAAAATCAGACTCTTCCCCAAATGAGGAAACTTCTAATCACTTTATCCCATCGTGAATATGACAGCTCTGTGGGAAATAGAAGAAGCGTGGTTGATAGATGTCTGATGATAAATTGGGTTAGCTGAGTTTTATATGCCATGAAAACATGGTGCAGCACACACCCAGAATTAGATATGCCAGAATTTTCAGTGGAGAACCTGCTGCTTTCCAGGCGTGTGACTTAGGGCAAGTCTACTAACCCTGCTGTACAATTCAGTTTCCCCTTGTGTAAGGGAAAAATGAAAATAGCACCTCGCTCATTTGGTGAGCTTTGAGGGAGCTGGCACATGTCAGGTATTTCAGAACAATGTGTTGTGCATAATACTCATTCAAAAATAAATATTAGTGGCTGTTGCTACTGTTATGGTTAATGTTAAGACTGTCACTATTTCACTTATGATGTAAGAAAAATAGAAGAGAAAAAAGGAAGAATTTAAACCTCCTTATTTTGAAGTAAAAACAAAAACCTTCATTCTTCTATACGCAAATTTAACAAGTGCTGGCGAGTTCATGGAAACTAACTGTGGAGGTGGGCATGGAGCATAAGTAAATTATCTCCGCTCTCATGGATCTTAGGACCTAGCTAAGAAGACAAGATCCTCACCCATTAAAATAATACCAGAATAGAAGAGTTGAAATGATATGTCACTAGGTAGGATAAGGAAGACTAGAGAGTAATGAAAGAAATTTAACAAATCTACTAGAACTGGACAGGAATGCCATGCACGGCACTTGAAAGTAGGTTGGGGCCGACTGGGACATTTGGATTTTGTTCTAATAATAATGTGGAGCCGTGGAACATCTTGAGTGGGAGGGTGCCAGGTGGAAAGGGGGCTGTCAGAAGATTAACCAAGCACTTTAGAGTGAGTTCCAATTGAGTTGATGGGGAGAGGCAGGAAAGAAGCCAGGACACAGTAGTCTAGGGCAGGGGAGTGAAGCTCAAACTCACAAAAGACATGGAAAGCTGTGTTGATTCTAGAAACTTCTCAGGGAAGAATGAACAGATGACTACATCTAAAGGATGAAGCAGAAAGAAAAGTCAAAGATGCCTGTGGTTTCAGGCCAGGACAATTATACCCAGGAGAAAATTATACCTCTGGCCGAAAAGGAACTCTTGAAGGGAAACTGTGGCTTGCAAGAAAGATAATAAACTTCTTTTGTCAAGTTAGAAGCAACAGTGAGTCACTGATATGACCTTCTGATACAAAAACTCCACAGAATTCAGGAAAGAGGTAAAGGCACACCCAGAACACCATCTCATCCACACCTAGGGCTCACAAAGATTCAGTGTGGAGCAATTTTAGACAAACTGATCAAAACCAATCTTGAAAACTCATCTTTCTTAAGAAAGTCACCAGGTTTCTGAAGAAGGCATCGGGAGATTTGGACATGGATTTTTCTATGTCATTTTTCACCTATTTTGTACATCTTTTTATTCACATCTGAAATTGATCTGCATCACACAAATGAAGACTGAATGAAATACTGTTTGGAGGACTTAAGGAATTCTCCAAAAGGCTGATGGCTTTCAACAGAGTGTGTGTGTGTGTGTGTGTGTGTGTGTGTGTGTGTGTGTGTCTGTGTGTGTGTCTGTGTCTGTATCTGTATTTTGTGTGCAGGTGAGGGATTTCTGGCCACAGTGCCAAGAGAGGCAAATGAACTGGAGGGCTTCATCAGACCAGAGAAGCCTAGAAGATGCCCAGATACCTATGGGAGTGGGCATAATTATTTCCAAGAGAGAAGTGAGATGAGCCACAGGTCTTGTCTGACAAATGTGCTGGACAGTGGACTTGCGTAGAAGGTCATTTCCAGGAGGAGAGTTTTTCGATCCTGTGAGAAGAGGGGCGATTGGAATTTTGCACCCCAGGCTGACGTCAGGTCAGGGCCATTCCCCCTAGGTCATGTTCATCCTCCCAGCCATGGCAGGCCAGACCCTAATCCTACATCACTTATGACCTAAAGAAAGTCTCAGGAGGTGAAATACAGGAGGCAAATCACAGGAGTCTCCTCCAGGTAGCCCAGGCGATGCCTGAACCCCACCCACCCTGGGCCTCCCACCGCTGTCCCTGCTCTCTACCAGCTTGTTCCACTGGCCTCTTGCAGGTGGTTTTGTTCCTCGCTGTCACTCTGCAAAAGCCCATCTGTCTTGCTCCGCGGCCTCCTTACTCCCGGTCCCCAGCCCTCTCCTCCTGCCTGCCCGTTCTCAGGCTGCACTGCAGGGAGGAGCTCTCTCTCCAGATTCCACATCTGGACACAGGCACAGACCATTCCTCACACTTGGCCACCCGTCAGCCTCACAGCCATCCATCTGAGCTTCCCCCTCCTCGTCACGCTGCTGGTGCCTCTCCAACTGAGCGCATTTTATCCTCAACTGGTTCCAGCCTTCCTTCTTTACAAGCTGTCTGACATTTACAGCCATCCAGTCATATGTGTGGTCCTTTCAGGGAACAGAATGTTTTTTCCATGGCTCATCTGAGTTTGTTTATAGTCATTTTTGTCTGGCTCATAAAGTGTGGTCAGATCCATGTCAACCTTCACTACATTGCTCTGCTCTAGCAACAGCTGGGAGAGGCCAATCCAATCTCCTCACTCCTGCTGGAGGCTCCCAGGTCTCCTCACTTCCAACTCGTGCTCTTCGGTGAGGCTTTCCTTCACTGCAGCAGTCCAGAAAGATATCCCTGTCCCCTTAGAACACTCAACAGACAGCACACATCCACAGTTAGCCAGATGTGGCTGTGTCCCCACTTGTTCTACGTATTTACACATTCTTTTCAATCCCCAGGTCCAAGATTAGCAGATGATGAGAGGCTGGGTGAGAGGTAGGAGGCTCTGAATCCCAATCCTGATGCCACTAGGTCGAGGCAGGAATCAGTTGCCCCAGGGTCTCTTTGCTTCAGCTTTCTGATCTTTTAAATGGAGATGTTGTCTGCTTGACTTGGGCAAACAGAAGATGACCCTGGGCTACCAGTAGAACTTTGGTTTCAAATGGTCATCTTCATGTAACAGCTGTGTGGTTTTTTTGTTTGTTTGTTTGTTTGTTTTGGGTGCTGGGGATTGAACTCAGGGCCTTGTGCTTGCAAGGCAAACTAATCACTGAGCTAAATCCCCAGCCCCAGCTGTGTGCTTTCTTGTTAAATTACTTGCTTTTTTGGGCTTCATTACTCCTACATAGAAGGACGTAGTTAAACCAGCCCCAAGGGTAGTCCCCAGGGTTTTAGGGAGCCTGTTAGGAGACAAAGGGGGGTCAACTCTCTGCATAACGATGTTCAGAGCTTTTCCCCATCCCCATTTTTCACTCTCATTGTCTTCAAAGTATGGTGAAATTTTACAGAAGCTACATGTGACATCACTGCTCTAATGATAACTTGTAATAGGTTATTTTTATTTAAATTAATACATTTCAAATTTTGTTTTAATTTCATAAAAAGCAAACATTTATTTACATATTCATGTGTCTCCTACATAAACAAAATCTCTCTTAAATTCTAATGATTTTTAAGTGCAAAGGAGTCCAGAGACTGAAGAGTTTGGGGAACAGTGAACCACATTTTTAGATCTCTAGTCATTTATTGAACAACTGCACCTCCTGCGGCCCAGGCATTCTTTAAAACACCCAGGATAAGGCGGTGATGGGCCCTCAGTCCCTCCTCCGATAGTTTACATTTGCGAGAAAGCGACAAACGAAAAACTTAAGGTGGTTTCTTGGGAGCCGCAAGGTTGATACAGCCCTGAAGCAAAACAACGTCCCCACACAATCTGCGCGCCCGCTCCGACGAAACACCAGAGGCTGAGCAGCCGACTCGCCCGAGTGGCCGGAAGTCCCCTGCCGCCCGCGGCCCTACCGGGGAGGGAGGGGCCTCAGTTCCCGCCCCGGCGCCGGCGCCCCGTGACGTCATTGCGCCGCATCAGCCAATCGCAGGCCGTCGGTCCGAGCTGCGCCGTGGCCCGCGGCCTGCGGGCGGCGCTGTGGCCCGTTGGGCGGACCCAGGAGTCGCCCTAGCTGCCCGCCTCCCCGAAGCCGACGTCTTCGCCGCCGGCTCCGCGCCGCCGCCATGGCCGACGTGGAGGACGGCGAGGAGCCCTGTGCCTTGTCCTCTCACTCAGGGAGCGCAGGCTCCAAGTCAGGAGGCGACAAAATGTTCTCGCTGAAGAAGTGGAACGCGGTGGCCATGTGGAGCTGGGACGTGGAGTGCGATACGTGCGCCATCTGCAGGGTCCAGGTGATGGGTAAGCGCTGCACCGGGGGCCCGGGCGCCGCGCGGCCCTTGTGGGCCTTCTCCGGCGAGGGGGGCGGGGGGGCGGGGTCCCCGTGCCGCGCGCGTCCCGCTCCAGTCCGAGGCTGAGCACCGGGGGTCAGGTGTTCAGGGAGAGAAACGGGCTGTGAGCGGAGGCACAAGGTAATTTCAAGTAGTGATGGGCGTGACCAGGAAAATAAAAATGGATGACTTGATGGGAGCTGGGAGGAGCCACTTAGTTTGTGTGGCAGCCCCAGCTGTAAAAGCAAGAGTGCAGAGGGGTCAGGTCAGCGCACCTCAGTGGTTCTGGTCACGCCCCGACGCGATGCCCACGACTCATCTCCCCAAAGAGACATCCTCAAAGAGGCAGGCGGGGACGGGAAGTGTGTGCAGCCACTGTATTTCATGATTGGCTATTGCTGCTGCTATCGGGCTGACGTTTTTAAAACCTGAATTAAAAGGTCTGGATTGATTTAAGACGGGCCGGGTGGAATTCGCTTGATTTGAAGTGTGGTAGAATTGGCTTGAAGTGTGGTTCAAGAATGTCTTACAGGGCTGGGGATTTAGCTCAACGGTTAGAATGCTTGCCTCAGGAGCACAAGGCCCTGAGTTCGATCCCCAGCACCAAAAAAAAAAAAGTCCTACGTTTTATGAGAATTGAATAATATTAGCCCTTTATCCCTAAACAAAACTTCATCTTGCCTATTCCCCATCATAGGCAATCATTTCTTAGAGACTGCCCTGCTGTCGGGCCTTGTGGAGAGAGACTTCTTTTAAAAAATATTCAATCAAGTGAAACATTTCAGAATAGCACGATCTCGTTAAGTTTTATTGTTTTATGATCTCAGACTACCTTGAAAGACTGGTGCTATTTAAATACAAGCTATATTTAAATTGGGACGTTGCTAGAGCATCTTCAGTGGCGATGTTTCATGAGAGAGTTGAAGAAAACTGTGACTCGCCCTGAATAATGAGAGAATTGGAGAAAATAAAGAAAACAGTGCACATTTCTTGGAGAATGAGACTTTAAAACTACCATAATCAAGAGATTCCTTAGCCTACTCTTTTTTTCTTACACTCATAAGGGCTTGTTTTAAAGATTTAAAACAGTGGGATTCAAGTATTTTTAAAGACTTTGGGGACATAGCCCACTTATTTTGCATATAAGGTTTTCAGAAGTATGTGCTTGCATTTCAGCCATCCCACTCCCACCAATTACGAACAAGAGTCATAATTTCCAGTTTGGGAGGCATTTTTAACTGACCCAGTAGTCTTAATCTTGTTCCTTTATGGGACAAGCTGTGCAAAAATTTTATCAACCCCCCCTTTTTTTTTTAAGCTACTGGGGATTGAACTTTAGCACTGAACTACATCCGCAGCTTTTTTTTTTAAGACAGAGTTTTGATAAGTTGCCCAGGTAAGCTGGAATTTGGGGTCTTCCTCTCTCATCTTCTCAGAATACTGGACTAAAGGTGCATACTACCACACTCAGCTATAAATTTTCTTTAAAGGAAACTAAACTTCTAGTTTTGGAAGAGAGGAAAATAAAAGTAACTAAGATGTTGTATATAAATCCAGCTAGGCATGGTGGCACATGTCTGTGATCCCAGCACTTGGAGGCTGAGGCAGGAGAATTGCTGTGAGTTCAGCTTCTGCCTAGCCTACGTCATGAGTTCAGCCTGAACTACACAAAGAGACCCTGCCTGGAAAAAAAAAAAAAAGTTCTACATAAATGTACAAACCCCCAGGATGATTGTATTCCTTATGTGTCACACGTATGTACTGCTACTACTAATAATAAAAATGTCCCCAAAGGGGCATTTAAAAAAGATTTCTTTTTAAAAAACTATTTTCTCCAAAGGAAAAAAGTTTCTAATAGTAAGTAGAACTGTGGAACCTAAAATAGTGATTGAAATTTAGCAACAAACTTCACTGGGATATTTTAAGTCAGTGTGGGCAAAAAAGGAGTCACATCCATCATTAACTTGCTAATTACAGCCAATATTCTGCTAATGCAAGATTAATCTTCAGTATTTACAGCAGCCATACTTTGGTTCCAGGGAAATATTGTGGAGTAGACTTTTATATTTTGTTTATGAGGTGTTAGTGGTCAATGGTTAGGTGACAGCCAAAGGAAATCTGTTTTTCAGACTTCCTAGTCCTTATCCTAGCATCATTCTAAAAGATGCTACTGTTGTATTCAAGAAATGTGCTCTTTTAGGTATTAGGAACTTCATTAAAAAGAATTTTTCTTTTATCTGAAACTTTAGGAATTTGAGTAGATCTGGGTTAATTTTTTTTTTCTGGGTTAATTTTT
>PVJO010019177.1:0-34927 GCA_004026905.1 Hystrix cristata | reverse complement strand
AAAAAAAAAAAACAAATATACTAGCTGCATCTTCCATTCCTTATGAGATGAAGAGAAATACTTTTTTCCTTACATTGTTTTTAAAATGAATTTCTATGACCACTGTGTCTTCTTTTTCTCTTGTATATTAAATTTTTCATTATGTCTCATTTAATGTTTCATGTGATCTACCTGAAGTAATCTTGATTTTTCTTCCAATGCTGCCGTGATTTGTAGTTCTCTTCCTAGGTGTTAACCAGAATATTTCAGACATTCCTAGAATCTAGAGACCAGACAAATATTCAGTGTTTTTATTTTTACAGCTCGTGGACAATGACAGAATCACTCTTGTAGTGAAGATCAGTTGAAAAACATGAGTTAAATATTCAATTTATATATGATATTCTCTGAAAAATTAGGCATAACAGGTGTGAAATGGTTTCAAATAGTCGTATGTTATTAATAAGGTGAACATTGAAATTACTGTTTTATCATACTATTTCCACCTTATGTCGAAAACTGAAAATACTGTTGACATTAAAGTTTGGTACTGTATGATTTTATGTCCTTTTTTAATTTTAATTTTTTTTGGGGGGTTGCTAGGGATCGATTTAGTTTTAATCTTACATGAGTTCAAGATTTTAGAAACAAAAAAGATGAGAATAAGAATCCTTGACAATAAGAAAGGCTATTTTTCCCATAATATCTATCAAAAAAGATATTTTGAAAAAGCAGAAGGAAATCAAATTGATCATTTAGTCCCGTGAATTCTCATCTTTCCTCTGATATAAATTCCATGAAAATGATGAATTAATGGTCTCAGAGTTACCAGTTTATACACATTGTTAATTGAACTGAGCGGACAAGTCCTTCACTACTCTAATCTTGTTCAAAGGGTGCAAGTACACGAATGAATTCAGCCCTTTGAAAACCATTTAACATATAAGATATAATTATCTACCATTAGTGAACCGTATAAGAAAGTTTTACTTTCACTTTTCAACAGTCGACTTTAGGCCAGTTTCCCATTCTGTTTCATTGCTTCATCTAGCTGTGGCTGGCAGTGAGAACGCCTGTCGACTTCCAGAGGCTCTCGGCCTTTGACTCAGCAACAACAGTAGAAAACAAGGCAGAGAACGGGGCCACGCTGCTTCCAAACAGCTTGAAAGAACGAAGCTCCACCCACTGACTGGTCGGCACACTGTGTACTTATGGTCAACATTAAACACACACGCACAGCTCTAACAAGATTGCGCGTTGCATTTTATAAGACAAATCCAAAGAATGTACATAAGTTTGCTTACTTCTCAACAGACTTTTGTCCTAAGTTGTTTTATAGTTATAGATGATAGAGATATGATTTCACGTCATCCTTGCATTAGTCTGTGAAATTTTTAGGTTAGATATAAGCTGCCCAAATACAAAGGAGAAATCTTAGCACTCAATGATTAGCTACTTATCCATCTTAATAATTCCTATTTTTTATCTTTTGTGTTGCACTTTATTTATATTTTGGGTTTCTCATATAAGAGAAACGATGCAAAATTTAAACTTGTGGGCTCAAATTCCTTCACTTAACATTATGGCCTCAACATGCCTCCATTTTTTCTACAAGTGACTCAAGTTTATCCTTCTTTATGGCAGAGTAGTATTTAATTGTATATGAATATCCTATTATTTTTGTCTATTCATCTGTTAATGACAGATCATGAGCATATGGAAAGGGAACCAAGCAACAGAAGGAGAGGAAAGGGAGGAGAAGTAGAAAAAATTAAGAAGTGTCATGTGTATGTATTACCCCCTACAATGAATGTAATTATTATGTACTACAAACACATACCAATAAAAATGAATTAATTAAAAAAAGATTTATTAGCTATTTATTTAAAAATGACTTCTACCTCCAGGCTTTTTTCATCAGCTATCTCTGTGCTTTGAGATTCCCAAAAGGTTGTGACAGTGAGTTTTATTAATGATTTAAGTGTACTAAGTATTGTACAGAGTACAAATATTCCTCAAGAATTAATGTTCTATAATTTTAAAGTATGTATAGGTGCCATATTCATTAATAAACTACATGTCAGCTATATAATATTACAGAAGTCATAATACTTGTGTCTTGTGCAATATCTCATTCAGTGTGTAGGAAAAAAGTCCTCTTAAGCATGAAGTTACCTAAAGTTAGTTTCTGATACTAAGGCGTCCTGTATGTAAAGAACAGGAAAAACTTCAAACTAGTACTCTATTTTAGAGAGAACTGCAAGGGGAAGAATCAGATTACTTGGAGGAATGAGTAGAGCATTATTCAGATGAACAAATTTGCTTCCAAGGAAAATTTGAGCAGTCAGGAGAAACTGTACATTCACATCATTAATTCTCATTTTTTCCACAGTTCTATGCTATGTGTCACACCCAACTGTGACTTTCCCCAAAGACAAAGAGCTTCAAACTCTTCATCAATAAAACTTAAAGCAGACATTGGAATTAATAAATGAGAAAATAAGTCATTTTTTAAAAAGTAAGTAGATTAGCGTACTCTACTAATAAAATATTGGGTCAAATATGAAGCAATTCTAATTTTTACTAGCAATATTAATAATATAGATTATCCAAGAATTATAGTGAAAGACAGATGACATGAAATAGTGACAGAAAAGAGGACAGAATGCAAAAAAAATGATTTTTAAAAAGGAATAAATAAATATGATGTGGAAAGAGGAAAATGAAAGAATACACACACAAAATAATACATATGTATTAAAGTAACAACAGAAGGATAAGGGGGTGGATTATATGTCTAGAGTGGAAATGACATCCCTCTGCTTTCAATGTGGATACATCTAGATCTTCTAGTTGTACCACTTTTTTAGCATTAAACAAGATTCTACTGCCACCTGTCCCATGAAAAGTATAATATTTCAGTTTTATCCTTGCAGCTAACAAATGTTCCTCAACTTCAAATCATGTGGTATGACACATTATTTTGTTTGTTTTCTTAAAGATGATAAAAACAATACAATCATTTCCATATGTTTGGAGTGAATTCGTGTTAGAGTTTTTATAAAATGTATGAGAATTAGATTACATATATTTTCATATTTAAGATATGCCAAAGAACGATAGTTATTTAAGGGGAGGGAAATTTTGTGTTTTTTTTTTTTTTTCCTCAGGCAAAAACTTAAATTCATATGAAAATGATAGCTATTTGAGGTCTGGAAGCTGTTGTCTAGCATTCAATTAGTCTTTACAGACATGAAGTGAGTCTTGCATCACAGATTTAAAGCAATATAATTATCATTACAATACAGCAAGACCCATTTAGACCTTCCCCTGTATAATGAGTGCATAATGACTCATAATAAAAACAGTCATAGTTAATGTATAAGTTCTAGAAACAGTCATACATTAATTCATGCTGTGGAATTCTTATTACATAAGAGATTACAAAATAATTTAGAAATTATAAAGCAGACTTGTAAAAGTAAAAGGGCATGAATTATTTCATTATGTACTTATATGTATGAGTATATATACACAAACAGACACATACGTGCACACACACACACACACACACGTACTTTTTTTTAATATCTGTTCCTCTGGTGAACCTTAATTAATATACTAGGTAAGGGCTGCTACAGAAAAAGAATTCCCTTTAGTATCTTCATAATTTTTCTTTAAACAGAATATCATTCTAAAATAAAAACTTTATTTTTCAAGCAAAATTAAAAATTTGATAATAATCACATTCAGAAGTTTCAACTGACTTGAATGAACATTCCTAACTGTCAAGAATTAGGAAAACATGAACACTAGCCAGTTAGGACTACAAAATGACATGATTTGTTGTAGAGTGGTATTCCATGATGAATGTATTTGGCTTCAAATAACATACTCTCAATTAAGAGTGATTCAAAATTTATGAATTTATTCACGACCTATGTGGGGAACATTAGAATATGTTGCTCAAATCCTCCACTTCAGGGAGTATGATTTCCCAAAGACCTCAAATGCTGTATTCTTAATTTCCTCACCAAGTTTGTTCTCTATGTTCTGCTCATGGAAGGACATATAAAACAGATTATTTCTTAATGACATTAAGTGAGGTGGTGAAATGAAGTAAGCACCGTCCCAGGACATGAATTTGCTCCAAGATTCTATATTAAATTCACCAAACTTTTTTAGAACTGTTGTTTCACCCATATTTTCTTAGTTCTTCTTCTCCATTCTAGTGTGCCAGACCTGAGTTCTGGTTTCATGTCTGTACACTTTTCCTTCCCAGTTTTCTTCACACATCCTTACACTCAAAATTGTCTTTACCATTTTGGAAAATCTACCTGGAGTTGCTTCTCACTGGATCTAGACTAATTCAAACTAATAGCAATAGTCTTTCACTTGTACACTTAGCATCTAGGCCATTGTTTCTAAGTATGATATTCCACTGAGAAATCCAAGTCCAGTGGAAAAATGGCTGATTCGAGGTGTACAGTAATGAATATACAAGAAAAATGTGGTACATCTGGGCACAAAGCAAAAATTTATCATATGCTAAGGAGACCATTTTGAAAGGGAAAAGTTATTAGCTTTCAGAGGCTTCTATTAACCAATTTGGAACAATCTCATTATGAACAGTAATGACAGTAATAGATTATACCACAAGGAATAACGGAATAATTTATGAGTCTGTGGATTTATACACATAAAACCAGTGCAAAAAAAGAAAGATTCTGCTTTACTAATGAATGTCAACTAATAATTGAAACAGAATCGATAGTACTAGAAACTGAGCATTTGTAACTATGGATAGAAAAAGTGATATAAGTTATTGTTATCACTGGTGAAAAATAACCAAGAAGAAATCAAATTCTTCCATGACAATATAAGCAGAGCCATAGTTTAAAAAATTCACCTTAAAAACATTTAATGCCTCTGGGAATTATAGTAAGGGTATATTGTAAATGCAAAAACATATTCAAGAAACTGTAGAAGAATTTGGTATGAAAAATGAGAGACAGATATTTTGAAACGAGACTACTTGTACTTTTCCCCAACTCAGCTCAACACGACGTAAACTTGAGACAGATACGAGCCTGAACGTAGAGTGTGTGCACAAGGACCACTCAGAGAAAGACGCCCCACTGTTCCTGCCCTGACATCCAAAGACATGGCTCAGAGATTTTCTCTACTGCAAACATCAGGCTGTAAAAAACACAGCACCTAGTATCTTCCCAAAGGGACTGCCATCGTTTGCATCAGAATTTAGAGAAATTTCAACTTAAAGGTGGTCTTAAAAGCAGTGTAGGTTTGGGTGGTGCACAAATGTGAATAAATGTAAAGGTGCTATGAAGATACAGGCGGAACAGCAGGGCAGCCACTTTAGGAGAATGAGTCAAGGGGAGAGACAACTATCACCTAACTCTGACCTCAGGAAGGACTCATTCACGGGAGCCCAAACTTGACCAGAGTCACTTGTTTCACGGTAACTTCCAGGTCATTGCTGAACACAGTAGAACAGCATCTAGTAGTCAGAGGCGCCTAACAGAGAGGACGATGAGGAGAGACCTCCCCACACCCTTTGTCCGGAGTGACTGGGGAGTCAGCACCAGGCCTGCCTGGGGAGGGGCCTGAGGGTCTGTGTGGAAAGAGACTTCGCTACCTAATCCAGCCAGGTTTGCAACAGGCAAACTAGTACTAACAGGCCCTGGAGAAAGGGAGCAATACCTCCACTATCTCGGTACATTATCCAAAATACCGAATTTCCAAGAAAAACTAGCGAGCCATTCAAAAACACAAAAAAGCATGGCCCAGGTACTAGATATACTTTTTGTATTTTTTCTTTTCTAATACATATTTTATTGGTATATTTTATATAGAAAGACTGATCACACTCATCATAGGGATTTCGTACCTGTGCATGATATATTCTGATTTTCTCTTTCTTCCCTTGCTCTCCCCTCCGTTTGACTCCTCCTCCCCTCTGGAGTACTACTCAGCCATTAAAGGATACACCTGAGCCATTCCTAGATAAATGGATGCACCTTGAGAACATAGTCTTAAGTAAATAAATCAAATACACATGAGTAAATATCGCATTGTTTCTCTAAATATACTTTTTAAAGAAGGCAATAGAAACTGTGCGAAATAATGAACTATATGGATAAATCATAAAAACTTCAAATTAGTCATCACAGATATTTTCAATGAAGTAAAGGAAACCATAATTAAAGAAGCAAACAAGGAATATAGGATGACAATGTCATCCAATCTATCAGATAAACAATGCCAAAAAGAGAGAATAGTTACAAAAGAGAATGAAATAAATCCCCAGGGTTGAAAACTATACTAATGAAAATGAACAATTAACTAGGTGTGCTGAACAATAGATTAGAACTGGTAGAAAAATGATTCCATGAATTTGAGGATGGACTGTAGGTTGTGCAACCCCAAAGTAAAGAGAACAAAATGGAGAAAAATGAACAGAGTCTCAGAGAACTGTAGGAAACCATGAAGCAACAATAGATATGTAATGGTATATGTAATGGACATGCTGGAGCAGGGGAAAGTAACTTAAAATATAGCAAAGGTACCAACAGACAAAACTTGCCCAATATATTGAAAAGCACAAGCCAGCATATACAGGAATCTCAGCATACTTCAAACATGAGAAATAAGAGAAACTCAAACGGACACATAATAGTAAAATTGATGAAGGTCAAATACAAGGAGACAATCTTGAAAAGACAATAAAGAAATGATTCATTATTTACAATAGAACTGTAGTAAGAATAATGTTTTATATCTCAGCAGAAACAATAAAGTCTAAAGGGACTAAAGGGACATATTCACAGGGCTTAGTGAAAAAGAAAAAAACAAACATGCAAAGAAACAAACAAACAAAACAACGCTACCTGAAGTGCTGGGTCCAACAAAGCTATCTCTTAAACCCTTTCCACTCTGAGAACAATCAATCTTCCTGCTTCCTATTATCTACCTTTTAATCTACCTTTTATTTTGCTCTTTATTTTTACTATGGGTTCCTCATATAAAAGAAATAACGTGATAATCAAGTTTCTGTATTTCATTTATTTCACTTAACATGGCCTCAAGATTCTTCCATTTTCCTACAAGTGACTCAAATTTTTCTTTCTTTATGGCATAGTAGTATTCCATAGTAAATAAATACCATATTTTCTTTATCCATTCATCTGTTGATGGATATATGGGTTGCTTCCAAAATCTTGCTACTATGAATTATGCTGCTACAAACATGAGTATCCATTTATCTCTGTACTATCATGTTTTTAACTCTTTCAGGAAGATACGTAGAAGGAGAAAAGCTGAGTCAAATGGAATTTCTAATTTTAATCTTTTGAGAAATCTCCATAGTGATTTCCATAGTGGTTTACATTCTCACCAACAGTGTAGAAAAAGACAGTCTTCCCTGTAGCCTCTCTAGTATTTGTTATTATCTGATTTCTGACGATGGCCATTGTTTGGGGAAAGTGGAATATCAATGTTGTTTTAATACACATTTATCTAATGGCCTGCAATGTTGAACAGTTCTTCATGTATTTGTTGGCTATTTGTACCTCTTCTGAGAAGTGCCTTTTCATTTTGCTGACTCGTTTTTTGACTGAGTCATTTATTTGGGGGGGGATCTAATATTTTCAGTTCTGTATATATTCTAAATATAAATCCTCTATCTGAGGAATTGCTGGCAGAAAATTTTTTTTTTCATTTTGTAGGTTGTCTTTTCACTCTGTTGGTTGTTTCTTTTGCTGGGCAGAAGCTTTCTAATTTAAAATAATCCCATTCGCTGTTTCTCAGAACTATTTCCTATCCAACTGATATTCTGTTCAGAAAGTCCTTGCCTACGCCTATGGCTTCAGGAGTTTTATTTATCTTGTCTTCCAGCAGGCTGTGGTAGACTTACTATTGTGGTCAGCTTGCGCAGGAACGCCCAGCTGGACTGAGTTGGTGCAGTTCTGGCCGGACAGGATCCACCTGAGGATTGCTGCCGACACACATAAAGGAGAATGGGAGCAGAAGAGAGGGGCCGGCTGTTTCCCAGGAGAAGTTCTGTTGCGGCTGGTACTCCTGAAGGGAACTCAGCTGTTCTCATTGCAGGAAGAACTCAGGACCTTGCTGTCATTGGGGATGGCTGCTGTTCACTTCAGGGGAGCTCTGGTCTTCATCTCTGCTGCGAGCATCGTATCCTGGCTCCAGTATAGATTTCTGCAGCCTTTTAGTGCAGACATGAACGTACAAGTGATATTACCATGGGTCTCCTACTCCTTAATTGGATCTTTTGGGTTTCCAGTACACAGATAGATATTCTCCACTCTTCTTGCATTTGGCTCATATGTGTGTGAATGTTATAACTTGGACTTCTTCCGTATTAAGTCTGCTTTTGTGCAAACCACTGACTCTAGAAAAGTAACTACTACACAGGTTAAGTGTTTCTGGTTTAACATTTAGTTCTTTGATCCACTTTGATTTTAGTTTAGTGTATGGTGAGAGATGTGGGCCTAGATTCAATATTCTGTATGTGGATAGCCCATTTTCCCAACAGCATTTATTAAAGAGATTAGATATTCTCTAGTGCATGTGTCTGGCTCCTTCGTCAAAGGTCAAATAGTTGATGTATTCGAAGTTATTTCTGCATCTGTCTCTTCCATTGACCCTCATGTCTGTGGGCCAACACATGGAGGGAGGGAAGGGATAAGGGATGAAAAAGGATTTGGAATGTGTTATGTACAAGTAGCAACTGGACACAAAGAATTAAAACATTGTGTACTGCAAAGATGTGCAAGGGAAAAAAGGAAGGAGATCAAGGGATGAGTGAAGGATGGAGGAAGGTGAAGGAAAGGGGATAAAACAGGAGTTAAGATGTGTTGTGTACGTGAGCCAATTTCCCACAAGGGACATAAACATTATGTACTACACACAGTACTAGCAAACTAAAACAGTCAACGAAATGTGAGTAAACATCAAAAATATGGATGTATAAAGGCTATCCTAAGGTATAAAAACTGAGAATAGATCTTGCTAACAGACTCCCATTATAAGAAATACTAAAGGAAATTCTTTAGCTATAATGCAAATAACACTAGATGGTAGTTCAAATCTACACACACACACAATAAGGAAACAAATTAAGGTAACTGTATAATTATAAAAGAAAGCATGAATATATATATGTTTGACTTTTATTCCCTTATTTATTTAGCAATTGAAACAATGCAATATGAAAAAATGATAGTTATATAATACATTTATATTATTAAGTTCATAACATATTAAAATACTGTATATTTACATATATTTATGAAACACACTAAAAGGAGATATGCAAGCCCAAAGCCGTATTGAGAGAAAAAAATGGCTACAGAATCTATAGTATCATGGTAATCTATAGTTTAGATGGTAAAGTAATAATTATTTAAAACTGTATATTGGATTTGTAACATTAATAGATGTAAAGTGTACTATTACAATACACCAATAATGTCTAAAAGAAAATACAGGTATATAGTAGTAATTTTTCTGTCACTGGAATCACTATGAATATACAGTTAATGTAGGGTCAATATAAATACAAATTTAATTTTGAGAAGTTATCAATTATGTAAGTTCTAGAGCCTTTACTTTAAAAAAACTTTTAAAATGTGGGAAAAATCATTACAGTTTTTTAAATGTTTCAGTAAAAAGTACTCGGTTAATGTAAAAGAAAACAATGAATAGAATTGAAGGAAGAATCAATGGAAGGAGGCACTGAATATAGAAAACCAAAAGTAAAACTTTAGAACTAAATCCAAATATATCAAAAATAACATGAAATGTCAATGGCTTACACAATACAATCAGAAGGCAGAGTTTAAACTTAGATTCAATGAACAAAAAATTTGAAAATAAATGGATGGAAAAACATATGGCATGCAAACAGAAACCCCACACACAAAACAACTCAATAGATGACATTAATATCAGACAGAATAGATTTTAAAATAAAAATGCTATTAGAAATCAGCACCTTTAAAATGATCAAAGGATCCATCAGGAGGGTAAAACGATGATAAGTCTTTATGCACCTAATAATAAGAGAGAACCAAAATGTCATTTTATAACACTTGGATTGAAACCTGACACTTTATAAGGCCATTTGCACTCCTTCTGATCTCAGAGTAGTTAATAAACATTAAGCTATGAAGAACTATTTGTAATTTGGGGTTAATGAGGAGCTGATATAATTTGGCACTTAAATAATTTCTTGCTACAACAAAGCACTGATATCAGATTAATTGATGCCACGAGAACTCTTATGACCTTGGCAATTACCAATGTAAAGTGAGAGCAGAGGTAAGAAGAGTATTCTTACTTAAAACAACTGAATTTTGTCACCTAAGTCAGCAGATTTTCACATCCACTCTGGGAATTTATTGGAGAAGAAATAGACTTGGAAATTAAGTGAGTTACATCTTGTGCAAACTTATATGTATGAAATGCACACATTATGTCAGGAACTCCACTGAATGTTACCATTTATCACATGTTGACTTTAACAACAGACATCATATTCCATATGTCATAGACATAGTAATTCATTCTTCACTTGATCTTAGCCAAAAGGCCGAGAAGCAATAGTAATTCATTCTTGCAGATAAAAATGGTAGTTCTACTTAGTTAAACAAAGGAATTTACAAACTAAAATGTGAACCCACATCTATCTGATTTTAGAGTCTGCGTTTCTACCAACCATACAAAACTATATCCTAGATAGAATACAAGTGTGTGTTTGAGAATTTGCTTGTGTGTGCTATTATTAGATTTGCCAAGTTAAAGTGATCTAAATCTTTGCGTGCAAGAAGATATTCCATTTATATCATGTTTGAATACTATAAAATTATGGTGATATCGATATAAAATACTAATAAACAATAAAATATTGCATAAGTTATGGGGCTGTAGAAGAGGAAATAGACTATCTGAATATCAATCCAAAGAAAGCATGAATAAACACAGAACAAGTCGGACAAAGAAAAATGTCCTTATATAGTATAACTGCACACAGATAACAACTACCTTAAATGGAAACAAGATAAATGATCTCATTAAAAAATAAAGAATGAAAGACCACATTATGTGTACCATAATTAAAGGACAATTTTCTATTTTACTTACAAGAGACATTCCTAAAATATAAGGATTGCAAAAAATTTGTGTAAATTAATAATACTAACTCATCAAAACTCTCATCAAAAGAAAGATACTGGAGCCCTGTCAAGGTAAGATAAGTATATATAAAGTTATGGATTTTACTAGGAGAAATTTCAAAAGAAATATGTAAAAATTCCTATTTTTATGCATCAAATAATACAGCTCCCAAGTATATATACAACAAAAACATCAACAAAGCTGCCAGAAAAATACAGAATCCACAATCATAGATATTAACCCATATATTTCAATAATTAATAAAATACACAGCAAAGAAGCTTATATATCACTTTTCTAGGCTATATATTTCATTCATAGGTGTCAGCCCGATAGGTGTTGGATATAGCACTCTTGGCTCTACATGCTAAGTACAAGCAAGGGGCCCCAGCTTCTAACGTCGGCCGAAGAGCACGCTGATACCGCCTGCACAGAGGAACTTGGAATGGAGCGTCAATTCCTTGGCTGCATTTTTGCTACTAAGTGCTTCTCCCTTCCCTTGAGGATTGTCTCTGGCTGAAGAGGAATCTGAAAAAATATGCTTGTGCTTCCCAGGAACAGCTGACATCCCATAATGGCCTCACAAGAAGCACCAAACTTACACGCTTGCTTGGATGTGATGGTAAGATGCTTGCTGTCTTCGGGATGTGGCGTCCTCCCGATAACAGACCAAACATTATTTCCGAGCGTTTTGGAAAGACACAGCATTCCAGTCCGTGGAGAGAGTAAAGATGACCCTCACCGACGTAGGTGGGCAGCATTCTGTCCCTTTAGCCTTCAAGTGAAAAAAAAAAAAAAAAAAAAAAAAAAAAGAAAGAAAGAGATTCATTTTCTCTTCCTGTGTTGGGAAAGCCAGCCTCTCCTGCTGTCCCGCGTCAGCCCTCTTGGATCTCAAGCCTTTGGAGACAGACCCAGACCAGATACCGTCGATCCTCAGGCTTGGACAGAGACTACTCCACGGGGGCCAAGCCCACGCTTCTTGACCCCCATCAGCAATTGTTCCTAAGACATCTTTCTATACATCTACATATATCTTATCAGTTCATTTCTTTGGAGAAATCTAACTATTAAACTCATTTTTAAACTAACTCTGTAGCATTCCCTGTGGGTCTGAGTTGAAGTTCAATACCTTCTTCAGGCCTTGCTGCATTTATTCTGAAACTGTTCCCTCAATAAAAAACATACATCCAAATCCTTGTCACTGCTTTCAGAGACTTGGATGTAAGATAAGCTTTTTTATGTTCTACACTGTGAAGGGTTATAGTCAAGGACAAAAACCATAGTATAAAATAAAGCAAAAGGAAAGAAATGCCTGGAAAGTCTTCATTTTTCCACCCACCAGTTTTTACTAGGCCATCTTGTTGACCATATCTAAAAATAAGCCAGCCACCGGGCCGGGCCCTAGATGTCATCTCCGGGAGTACTCCTGGAGGTTAGAACAGAAAAAGGAAATACGTTTGGGTCCGTGTGTTGCTTTGTAAAACAAAAATAACGTTCAAATTAATTCCTTATCAGGAATTTAGCACTTTTAAAACCACAAACTGGTTCATCCAGTTCATCTAGGTCATCCAGTTCCATCATTTATTTTTTCCCCACAACACTTCAGTACTCCTATGTTGGCTTGTGTCGTTATTTTTGAGTATCCTAGTTCTCACTGTGTGTCCGCTCTGTCTGCACAAACAGTCTATACTATAGTCAATACCTTAGTCGTGCAAGTTAACTCTTCTCATCAATAATTGTTTCATTTTAGATTTGAAATCTCTCTGAACTGCCTTCTTAGGAGTGGTGACCCTGAACTAACCATACTGCTCCCACTCCCGTTTTTCATAAGTTTGTGTTTGTTTAGAGTCTGATGCTAGCAGTTTGCATTGCAGTGAGAGCAGGGACCATTTGTTTTGTTGAACATATTGACCATTTCCCACAGAGCAAAGAGAGATTGATCTATTATTAGTTAATTGATCCTTTTGCAACTGCAAGATTGTGAGCTAGAAGTTGGCATCTTAGCTGGAAGAAACTAAAACTCTTTTGACTAAAATGAAGCTGCGTATCCTCAATAACAACCCACCGCAAGGTGGCTGTCCTATACCACTCGGTTAGGCGAGAAAGTTGCAGACATTTGAATTCATTTGGATCATACTAAAACCACAAATATCTACAACATCCCCCACAGGCCACCAGCATTTTTTGTTTGCAAATACAGTTTTGAAGAATGTAGATGGTCCTCTGCCTCTTTCCTTTGTTTAACTCATGTCTCATACTATATTCAGGACAAAGATACTATCCAATCAATATACCTGTTAAACACCTGTTTTTATCTTCCCTTTGTGCTGCCAGGGCTGTAGTTCTTCATATTCATTCATTAATCATTTAAAATGCCCCACAAAGAAAATCTGTATTATTATGTTGAAATATATTATCTTTATAACTTTAACTTTTTCTCTTCTTTTTTCCATTAATTTTGCATGCACTTACTTTGCATCCTAATGAAGGTTCTTGGTAATTTCCTTTGAAATATCTATTTTTAACCCCAACTACTTAGGGATCAGGAATTGAACACAGAGTCTAATTTTCTAATGCATTTTTCTTCTTCTTTTAAAACTGCTATTTAATACATACAAACAGATAGAAACACAGACATATGGAGATAGAAGAAGATAGAAACACAGACACATGGAGACAGAAAGGAAAGTTGGAATGAGAAATTAAAGAATATGAAGGAAAAGGCATTGTATTTTCTCATGATTCTTGGACTGGTAGCTCTAGTAGCTCTAAAGTAAAGATCATTCAGGAAGAAAAAGTCTGTGGTGCTGATGCAGCTGGAGAGAATGGCTCATGGTGTTATCATTTCAATGAGTTAGTAATGAAATGGCAATTATGACAGCTTCTTGCTTTAGAAACTGTTATGGTTTACATCTAGAATATCCCCCCAAAGGCTCAAGTGCCCAGAGGTTGTGATTTTGGAAGGTGATTGAATCATGGAGGTGCTATATTCAAAAGTGGATGAAACCACAATGACTCCATGGTTCTACGTGCCTTTTGGAGGTGGGCTCTGACCAGAAAGCAGGTCACTGAGGGCTGAATCTGGAAGAGTGTGTCTCCTTTCCTGGCTCCTCCCTTTGCTCTCTGATTCCTGACTGCCATGATGTGAGCAGCTTTCCTCCTCTTGTCCTTTCGTCACGCCCTTCCTGCTCAATATGCTCTGAATCCTCTAAAATCACAAGCCAAACGAAACAAAACAAACAACCGCTCCTGATTTAAACTGTGGGTGCTTGGTATTGCGTCCAATGACAGGAAAGTGGATAAGGCAGAAGTATCTCCTTCTCTGCAGTGGGACATAAGGAGTCATCTCCTGATTTTATTTACTTTGAGGGCTCAATGCTTCTTCTTTCTTTTCTCCCTCCTCCATTCTTTCCTCTCGCCTCTCTTTCTCCTCTCTCCTCTCTCTCCTTCTTTTCCTTCCTCTCTCATTTTTGCTCTCTCATCCTCTCTCCTGATTTTTACCTGAATATTTTGAATATATAGGTATGTTTAAAGTTAATAAATATAATATTTAAAGTTCTATGTAAGATAGTTCACATTCCTAAACAAGATACTCATCTCAAAATGAAATAGAAGGCATTGCAAAGAAAGTGGGATATACTAATCCTCCTTACTGTTTCTCTGCAGTGAATAAAAGGATGGCAAATGAGTAGATGAAATGTGAATTCCAACTCTCACCTTGCCACAAGCATATGATCCAGGCAAAGTTTTCTAGACTAACGTATGTGTACCTTGATTTATCTACTAAAAATAGGAAATTATCTTCTTCCTCTCATACTGATTTCTGCAAGTATCAAAGGCAATAGTAAAACGAAAGTCTCTTACAGTCTGTATTTCCCAGAATTAGAAGACACTTGGACGGAGGGGGGGGGAGAAGTGGGAAGGGAAAAGAGGGATAGAAAAAGGAAAGAGAATTCATGGAGAAATGTGAATGTACGTGCTGTAAATAGGGAAGGGAATAGAGGGGAGGAGAGGTGAAGAGGGGGTAGAACCAAGATGCATCATGTACAGGTACAAAATAAATCTGATGAATGTAACCATTATATGTACATTGTACCAATACATGTTCTTGGTTAAAAAATTAAAAAAAAAATAAAAAGAAGACACTTGGATTGAATTTAAGGGGAACACTTCTGTACAGGGAAGAACCACCTTCATGCCATTCCTGACCGATAACTAACATTTTTCAGAAAAAAAAAAAGCTGCTTCTAAGCAACACATATTTGCCATTTTCTTTTCCCTCAAACTTTACATTTCAACTATGAGTACCATTATAATATTCTGTGGGTAGGAAAAACAGAAACATTAAAAGGAATACATGTACTCAGTAATTTTCACTCAGTATTGTACTAATTTAAATATGAATATCGTGTATGTGATACCAGTGGCTCTTGACTGGAGAGCTAAATGAGTCTTTCAGTACTGAAACACAGTGTCAGCATGGTAGTATTATGTTTTTCTTATAGATTCATTTTTCTCAGTGTTTCCTTTCTTGATCCAGGACATCGTTTCTGAAAGAGATGTACTGGAGAAATAACTCTGAATCATTGTATCTGTGGATGAACTTAGTAAGTAGCACGATCTCTGAGCATCTTTTTGCAAAGCAGCTTCAAAATGCGGCCTGAATCCATAAATTCTAGAAGGAAAACTCAAAGACTAGACTGTTAATGATGCTTTATGAAAACCAGTGGGATAATATAAATGCAAAAGTTGTCTTTTCTACTCATTACCAGAATAAATAAAGACCAAGGAGTGTTGAAAACATAAAATGTATCAAAAAACTTAGTCTCTAGAAAGATGCAAATGAAGAAATGGCAGCTGTCCACAGTGCCAAACCTGGCAGTTATCTAGCGGTTAAAAGGGGCAGGTGGGACAGGGGTAGTTTTCATTCACACATCTTGTAGCACTTTTAACAAGCATTGTCACCAGTACGCTAGAGTTTGGCTTTAGGTTGCTGTACTGCAGCTACAACTTTACTTGTTTGGTTTCTCTTGTGTCTTTGCTGTTCTACCACAAATTCCACTCACTTCAGTTGGTGATGCACTGCTGAACTCGAGAGGAAGGAGCACTTTTGGGTTAAGAGAGCACTCCCCTTTCGTCATGCTAGGCACCTTCAGTGGGTGCTGCTTCTCTCTGATGTGTTCCAAGGTCCTCGGGAGTGCAGACGGTGGTTTCTTTATTTTTTCTAAATGACACTGTACGGACATTATCCCCAAGGCAGTGCCGTACACATACCTTATCTTCAGGTTCCATTGGGGTCACTGGTTACTACCATGTATGTTAGTGTCCTAGAGCTGCTTTGACAGAGTGCCACAAATTGGGTGCCAAAACAGCAGACATTTTTGTCTCCTACTTCAGGGAACTACAAGTCCAAACTCTACATATCAGAGCCAGCCTCTTGGACACCTGAAAGGGGGTATTCTGCCTTGCGTTTCCCCGGGGGCTGGTGGTTTGCAATAATCCTTGATGTTCCCAGACCTCCCCAGCAACACTCGACCTCTGCTTTTATTGTCCCAGGGTATTGTCCCCTCTGTGTCTCTGGCTCCTTCTTTAATTTTCAAGTGCTTTAGAGGACATCATATTGGATCACAGTCCACTCTAACAAGGCCACTGTTACTCATTTCATCTGTAGCGACCCTATTTCTCTTCCTTTTTTGGTCACTCACAGGTATCTAGGATCAGAACATCGACATATCTTTGAGGAAACAGGGTTCAACACATAATGAAAGCTAGGGATACTTTTCTACAGTCCTTGATGCCATGTCCTTTAAGAGCTTGTAAATCTCAGACAACACAAGATAGATAAGTAACTGTATTCCTCAATTCTCCTCATTTTGTGATTGAGAAGAATTTTGCATCCCCATGTATCAAAAATAAATATCCACAGGCTTTGCTATGAAATTTTGCAGCACTATCTCACTGTGGGTAGCACATCATTTCCTTTCCCAGTAAGCTAAGTTTCATCCATGTGATTTTCTTGGGCCAGTAAAGTTCAGTGAGTGTGCTACAAGGAAAAGATTAACTTGTACTTTCTTGATTTGACTTGGCTGTGGAATCCTGATACAACTCATAGAAAGAACACTTTCTAGGTAACACTGTTCAAAGAAAAAATGAAAAGTGTCTTTACTCAATATTTAACCTTTAAGAAGCCCTGATAATCCACACAATGTGGCAATGGTAGCTTTACTGACCTACAAAACTCTGAGCAAGAGAGAAAAAGTACCTGATTTATAAACCACTGAATATTATGGTGGTTTGTTTCACAGCACTGTAATGCTTATAGGCGATCAAAATGCTCTGTCGATTCAAGGTACTTGCACACTTTATAATTTCATCTTCCATAATGGTTCTTTCCACTAGAATATTGCCAATTTAATTTACATTATTAAGAAAAATACTCTCGATATTATATAAGTATGCATTTTTGTGTCTCATTTGTTTCAGAAACTGTATTTCTAATATTATTTGACATTATCATGACTAGTCTATAATAGAGTCTATTGAAATGAACTTCCCAGATGATGAGAAACAAAAGATTCTAAAGCCTGAGACAATGTGAAATAACTTCACAGGTCAACATTCTATCAGGTGGACACTCAGTTCACCCTGCATCCAGGGCCTCCTTGAGAGTGGGAGATCCTAAGATTGGAGACAATTCAGATTTGCTGAGCACAATGGCACAGTTCATCACTGTTCTTATAGTAAAGTAACTAAGTAACTTTTTAAATATTATTTTGGTCATACCCATGTAGTTCTTAATAATATTAATATAAATGGTGGTTACAAGTCCTGGTGTTTAGGAATTGGAAAGTATACTCCAGAGAACTCCCAAGGAAAAAGGCTGTCACATACCTTTCGAACTGAAAGTTAACAGAGTTTGGATTTACACATAGAAGTAATTCTCACTGAGGAAGACTCATGAAGTGATATTTCAGAAAGAACAGTAGGTCCAGGAAGCAGGTTCATTTCCTATTGACATTTTCAACTTACATGACTAGGTAGAGCTGCTTTCTTTATTGTTTAAGGGAACAAGAAATCCAAACTACATGCCTTTCAGTTTTTTACATACCTCAATTATTTTCCAAACCTAAAGCCTTCACCACTGATTTTTTTTGTTTTGTTTTCCTGATCCAGTCCACAAGTTCCTAAAGTACTGCTACAAATCCTTAAGAATTTTTAAGAGATCCAAAAAAAAAAAAAAAACTATCATCCTAACAACAAAAAATAGTTATTTGTCTTTTCAATGTGTTAGCATTATAATGATGATAACAAGAAAAGCTGGGTAAAACTGGTGTGATAGTAGCAAAATTCAGAGCACTGACTTAAAACTGTACTTATGGTCACTGCACATTCTTCACTATCATGTCTGTCTTAGTTACTTTCCTTGTTGCTGGGATAGAATACCTGACATCCCCAAGTTAAAGGAGGAAAGTTTTATTTTTGGTTCACAGTTCGTAGCAGCTTCAGGATATAGCTGGCTCCAAGGTAGGGTGGCATGGCAGAGGGGCATCACAGAGCAGAAACAGCCCATGGCAGAGCAGGCAGGAAACAGCAAGCAGCAGCTTGTCTTCTTTCTGTCCTGTACATTCCATCCAGGATAGACTGGTCCCACCCACTCCCAGGGTGGGGCTTCCGTCATCCCTACCAAGAATTACGCTAAATTAATTTAGTTACCACACACCCTTAATTCCAGTATTGCATATCCTAAAACAGCATCACACACCCATGATCCAGCCACCTCCCAAAAGACCTACCTGTGAGAGTATGAAATTTTGGGGGGACATCTAGATACGAACCATAACAATGTCCTTGCACTGAAAAATGTATATTTCTATGAAAAATGTCCATTATTCACAGTAAATATATTGATTTTTGTTAAATATCAATCCTCACTATGCACTTTTTAATTTTTTGTGTAATGCAGAAGTATGCACATGCATTTCTGTTCTATAACAAAGTACAATGGCCATTTCTCATAGGAAAAAAAATTGCATGAAAATTTGTGTATGTATTTGGCAGTTTGAATCACAACAAGGACATTTTTCCATGAAACATTCATATTACTTGACGGGATGATTGACATAGAAACTATGTTTGGGTATTTGGCAGACAGTTCCTTAAAAATGGACAAAGCCAGCTTGCCATGTCAAGGAAAGCAAGCGAAAGGTATGTTGCAATGATTTCAAGCAAAATATTAAATTGATACAACGTGTATCCACTATTACTACCTGATGGGGTAAGGACCAGCAGAGCTTTGCAGGTTCTTATTTGTCCCAATCAGTTAATCAGGACAACTGGTGGATGTGAAAGATTACCACTTATTTTAGGGCAAAAATGAGAATAAGAAACGAAAAAAGAGAAAATGTACAAAAGAAGTGCTCAGAGAGAAAAGGGAAAGAAAAAGCGAAGACATGTCCTGTAACAGAATGGGTCACGCTAGGACAAGGAGGCAGTGTCCAGGTCGGCCCACTTGATCTAGTGCTAGAAGCTTGCTATCTAGCGCCAGTTTTGGCTTGTTCTTGTGTCAGAAGATCGGTACCAGGCGCAGGGCTCAGCGTGACCCAACGTCAGCCTGAGGTGCTTCTGTTCTGCGGTGCCCGGTTAATAAGTCTCCTCGACTGGGTGATCGCCCGATTGCTTCAGCCATGTCATCGTGACCAAGCCTCCTACTACACCACTGTAAGCATAACAGTCTCCTAATGATTGAAGAATTTTCTGATGACAACAAAGGTGATATTAATAGAGATTGTAGGGGCAAGCGTAAGATGGCACCTGCGGAAGAGACAGGGAGGTAACCCAAAAGTTGTTTGTCAGAATCTCTGATTGGACCAGGGAAACCGTCACAACCGCAGTGGGCTGCAACGATGCCAATCATTGTAAAAGTTCCCGCGTTAAACTCTCATTGGCTGACATTTATTGCCTGACCGCCCCTGTGTGGCTTTTGCCTATATATACCCTGGCTCCTCTGTAATAAACGAGTTCCTGCTTGGACTTGACTACCTGCAGGTGCTTCTTGTCTCCCGGGCCATGAGGCAGGCGGTGGAGGGAGGCCCGCAGTCCGTGTCTGTTCATCTCCGTCCCCAGCCCTCCTCACCGGCTGAGAGGGGCTGAAGCACACGAGTCGGCCGCCCCCGAGGAGACCGCCGCAGAGATGACATTTGATTTATAAAGTGAAATGTATCGGTGTATTAGTCAGCTTTGCCTTCACTGGGACCCCATACCTGACACTCACAATTTGAAGGAGAAGAGATTTACTGATCTTATAGTTTTAAGGATCCAGTCCGTGTTAGTCTGGCTGCAGGACTGGAGCATCACGGCAGAAGGGCATGGTGAAGTAAGCTGCTTAGTTCATGGTTTCCAGGAAGAAGAGCAGCAGAAAGGCAGGAGAGAGGAAGGGCCGGGGCCATGGACCAGGCACTGTAAAGTCAAGCCTATATGAGCAACCCAGACACACCCGGAAGCATGTTCCACTCATCCTCCACGTAGATCCCCAAACCAATCGAGCTGACACTATTAACATTTGGAAAATGTCCGAGATTTGGAAAATGTCCATAATTCCGTAAACAAATATTTTCACAATAAAATAGAGCTTTGGTAAATGATGTGATCAAAACGTAAGGTCAGTAGAACACTTTAAAGAGGCAACAGTATACAGAACATTCATTGATACCGTTTAATATTCACAAAGTAATTGACATTTAAGAATTACCAGTTGTATTTTAGTTAGAATCAAAGAATTAAATTCCAACATATCTGCAAATTTTATTGCAATAATATTCCCTTTTAAAATATGTATCTTCGGGAACAAGGGAGTGGGAGGGGGAAAGGAACAGAGGGACAAGAGAAATAAATGGAAGGAAAAATTGGAAACAAAGTTTTTGTAAATAAAGAGGAAGGAGGGGGTGAGGGGAGGGGAATGGGGAAAAAAGAAGCAACAAGATATATCATGTACAGGGACAAATTCCCTATGATATGTACATCTAAAATGTACCATGAAAATAAATTAAAAAAATAAAATATGTATCTTTGTGAGGCCAGAGCCTCCTTATGTTCCCCAAACAAAATAACATATTGCAGTAAGTTGAATCCAGAGACAGAAAAGAAAAGCTATGTGTAATAGGCTATTGGAGCTGCTACAACAAAATACTGAAAATGCGTGGCTTATAAGCAGAGAAGATAAATTTACAACAGTTCTGCAGGCTGAGAAATCCATAGATTCAAAGTCAAATGTGGATTCATTGCTCACAGGTACTGCCTTGTGTGTTCTGAGATGATGGAAAGAGCAAAGGGTTTCTCAAAGGTTACTTTTATTAAGGAATTAAATCCATTCAGGAGAGCTCTGCCCTAAGATTTATCACCTTGCAAACCCCCCACTTAATAATTCTCTCATACTGCAGATTTGGTTTCAACACATTAACTGAGTGTCTTACATTATGCCAGATATTAAGGAGATTTTCAAAAATACTTTTGATATCATTTTATCATCAATTTTTAAGATTTTGAAAATAGCAACTATTTTATTTAAAATATATTTATGTTAAAATGAACTCACTATTATATTAAATAAATAAATAAAAATTTAAAATGTTCAGTTTAATTTTCAATGCTGTTAATGTTGATATCTATAATTCATATGAATAAAGGCCTTTTGGAATATCAACAATTTTCAAGCCTGTAAGAGTTCTAAAAACATGTTTTCAATATGACTGTTACAGGAAAGTCTGTGCTTACTGTCCCTTCTAGATAATTCCTTTTTTTTTAGACTGATGAAGATACATTGGTAAAATTCCCCATTCATTTCATAAAAACACTGCTGTGTCTAATCCCAATTATAGTCAACTCTTGTTTAATTCTTATTTTAAGAGTTACATTAATAAAACCTACACCATGAAGTTATCTGCTCAAAATCCTACACTGACCGTAGAAAAACCAATTTGTTAAGGTTTATATAGAGCAGGCCAAAGTGAAGAAGCAATGATATGATTATGATTCTCCTGTTGTGTGTTTTCCATGAAGTATGATGTGAAATTAGAGAGTTACACTGTGGATTTCTTCTGGATGAGATTATCCACCCATTTCCATCTCCTTATCTATGGGAGCTGTTTTCAAATTGCTGAAGTAATGTGTGGCATAGCTAATGTATTTGTTTGGAAAGAATAGAAATCAATTTTGACATACAATGAGAGAAACAGTTCTGATGTTTTCTTAAAATTAAACTTATTTTTTGTCCTCTCTGGTAATGGTGACATTTACCTATTTGGGTCTTTGCTTTATTTCATTTTTGTTTCTGATTTTAGGGATTCAGTGATTTTTGAATTAATTTTTAAAGTTTATTTCTCATCAACAATTATTTCATATATTTATGTAGATTCAGTGAATTTTAAAATAGTTCTCAGTTTCTTTGTATTGTAATTTAAAGTTTAAGGATTTCATTTAGGAATTTATTATTGCTTGGGAAATTACTATAGAGTCAATTTCAGAGGGAAATGAAATAAATTCCCTAATTGTGGACACATTCTGTTTACTATACCCTTCACATTATGACCCAGTGTGTTCTAAGTGACGAAATTATTTTAAATAAAAATTCAAACACTAACATAGAAAAAGAATGGATTTCATGATTTTAAAATATTCTACACATTTCAAAATGTAGAATAAACTCTCTTTTAGATCCCCAGGCATCTTCTGACAAGTTGAAAGACTAAGAGGGGCTGGGCATGTACATGGCAATCGTTAGCTCGTGTGCTCAAGCCAAGTGACTAGTCAAACTCTCAACCTACAACTAAAGCCGCTAAGTCACACTACAAATTAATATCTATAAGGATATTCAAGATAATGATTTTTACAACTACTTTTTACTTAATATCCATCAGAATTCTTGGCACACAGTAGTCCTAAAATATGTTTGTTGAATAATTTGCATTTAATTTCATGTTAATTATTTTGATAAAGTTCATTAAATAGAAAAGCAAAAATATTCACTCCTTACACTTCCTTCAAGAAAATATTGCCACTCCAACTGTTTACTAACTCCTACTTTGAAAAACATCCCCAGTATCTACTTTTTTTCTATTTGAATTACAAATATTGGACCAAAAAATTAAATCTACATAGGATCTGGAAATATAATGGCAGTGGAGTTTGGCTGCTATTCCCAAATATGGGAGTATGTAAGTAATAAAAGGCTTATTCTGCACCAGAGGAGGCAGATTTCGTTTCTTCAACTGTAGTGCAGAAAAATTGCATGTGGCAGGGTAATGTCAAGAAAAAAATGTGTGTCAGAGGTTTATAGAATAAAATATCTGAAGCTCCATATGTACAATTAAAGTCCCTAGAGAGAGAGAGAGAGAAATATTTCCTGTTAAATCTTTGAAATTCCGTCCTTTAAATCCTTTGCGGTACTCTTGGCTGTCAAAATGGCCAAGTATACGTAACTCAAGGGAAAGAAATGATGGAATTGTATTTTACACCTGCAACTTGGGGTGCCATAGAAGCTTTGAGTAAAGAGTGAACTTCACAGCAGTGCAGGGTAAACGTTGCTTGCTGCGAGTTTCTCACATTTCCAGGCTCAGCTGGAAGCAACTATTGGTATAACAGTACAGTGTTACAGCCATGATGTGCTAGATTAGAACTATTCATTCGATATTCTCATTCGGCTGTGAAGATGCAATTTTATACCTTGCAATTTCCCTTTGTAAAATAATATGATATAGTTGATTTTGTCAATGAGGTTGAGAATTTATATCAACTGACTCAGGTCAAGGTAAAAATGTTTTACTTTGAGGCCTGGAAATCTAATCTGAGATTAGACTCCACTGAACAGTGGTGGACTGGGATGGAAATTTTGGAACTCAAGAATAAATGTCAGGAAGCATTGAAGTGAAAAACGTGGAATATTCTGAAAATCAAAATAACTGATTCGTAAACTCTAAATTATTTTTTTTGGTTTTTTTGTTGTTGTTGTTGTTGTTGTTGTTGTTTTTCCGGTGCTGAGGATCAAACTCAAGCCCTTCTGCTTTCGAAGCAAGCACTCTAACCACTAAGCTAAATCTCTAGCCCCTTAAACTCTAAATTATTTAGAGGCAAAATATCTTTAATTAGGAAATCCAAAAATTATTTTGACAAAATATTTCATGTTAATTGTTCCCACTAGTAACTGTGAAGACTACTTCATGCTAACACATTTAATCTACATTTAAGTTTTATAATTTTAATTATGAAATTTTCTTTTTGCAACAGTTTCTTAACATTTAGGAATTTTGCTTTCATTAGTTATTATATAATTTTAGGAACAGACTGTATTTTCTGCATCTAGTGTAATTTTTTGTTTAACCAAGAACATGTATTGGTACAATGTACATACAATGGTTACATTCATCACATTTATTTTGTACCTGTACATGATGCTTCTTGGTTCTCCCCCCTCTTCCCCATCCCCTCCCCTCTGTTCCCTCCCTCCCTATTTACAGCAGGTTCATTCATCATTTTCCATATTTTCCCTTTCCCTTTTCTTTCCTTTGTTGCCTTTCTGCTTTTCCTCTTCTTTCTTTCTAGTACTCCTCTCCTTTGTATATTATCTTCCTTTTATATAATATCTATTACACCTCTTTGTCCTTATTTACAATTATGATTTCTCATATCAGAGAAACAACTTGATGTGTACTCATGAGTGTCCGATTTATTTCACTTAATAGTATGTTCTCAAAGAACATCCATTTACATACAAATGACTCTAGTTTATCCTTTTTATGGCAGTGTAGTACTCCATTGTGTAGAAAAACCACATTTTCTTTAGCCATTCATTGGTTGTTGGGCATTTAGGCTGTTTCCAAGACTTAGCTATTACAAATTGTGTTGCTATAAACATGCTTGTGCATACATGCCTGTGGTATGAGGATTCCAGTTCTTCTGGGAAGATCCCCAGTAGGGGGATAGCTGGATCAAATGGAACCTCTAGTTCTAGTTGTTTGAGGAATCTCCATATTGATTTCCATAGTGGCTGCACCAGTCTACATTTTCACCAACAATGGAAGAGGGTTCCTTTTTCCCCACAGCCCTTAGTTTAATTTTATTTAAGGCCATGCATGGTGGTGCATATCCACAATGTCAACAATTGGGACGTTCGAACAGGAAAATCTCCATGAGTTCAAGGCCAGCCTAAACTTCACACTGAGATCCTGTCTCAAAAAAAATAGAAAAAGTAAAAACTTAAAAAAACACTGAAATAATGTAATCAGAGAGGGCACTTTTTTAATACTTTACAGTTTTGAAAGTTTGTAAATAATTATAGTTAAAATTATTTTATGTTTTGGAAATAAAAACTTAAAAAAGAAATCAACCAGTTATAAATCAGTAGTCTCTCCTAAAAGTGTATTTGTCTGATGAAACTATTTGTACTATAGATTAAATTTTACTTAACTAAAATTTTATTTTTCTTAGGCTGCCCAGTGTATATAATATAGTATAAAATATCTCAATATACATTAGCATTTTATTTTAATGTGTTTTTCCACATAATATGTATTAGTTTATAAATAAAATCCTTAAATTTTACCATATGTTAGTAAATGTAATGACAATATAAATTACTAATCATTACAATAAAAGGCAAACTAATCATACAGTAGCTTTTACTGGACTAACCCTTGTGAGGAAACAATGCATTACATATGTACGTAGTATAAAAGATATTGTAGAGTGATCAAAATCAGACAGAAATTTGGAGGAGTTTGACTCTTAAAGAAAATACATTTCATTGTAGTATACCCATGTTTAAACATGTTTCCTCTGAGGCCCATTTTGAAATGTGAATTGCATGTTAGCTAAGAGAAAAAAAATATGTGTATATATTAACTTGAAATTGTTTATGTATTATAAATAATTTTTTAAAATAAAAAATGAACTAAGTTCAGGTAAATAGGATCTGAGAGGATCTACACTCAGAAGATTTGAAGTAAAAAATGTACTGTACATTAAGCCGGCTGATGTGGTACACATCTGTAATCCAAGCACTCTGGGAGGTTGAGGCAAGAGAACCACAAACTCGAGCCCAGACTAATCAATTTAGTCACTTAAGACACTGCCTCAAAGTTAAATGAAATAATTTCAAAGGGCTGGGCATGTTGTTCAGTCTGAAGACTCTGGGTTCGATTCTCAATATATGAATATGAGAAAAAAATAAATATGTATAGTGAAGTTCTTAAAGCTGAAGGAAAATAGCTCAAAATGTAATCCCAGGGTTGGGGATTTAGCTCAGTGGTAGAGTGCTTGCCTTACAAGCACAGAGCCCTGAGTTCCATCTCCAGCACCAAAAAAAAAAAAAAAAAAGTAATCTCAGATCTACAAAAACAAAGAACGAAGAACATAAACACAGAAAATAAATAGATAAATATATAAAGACCATCTCTATTCTCTTTGTTTGTTTAAAAAGCAACTAACAGTTGAAAATTATAACATCACCATGCAAGGAGATATGTATCTAGACATAAAAATAATATCGTAAAAGTTGAAGTTATGGTATGAGTTTTTCATTTGACATTCAGTTTTAAATATTAACTTTGAGTAGACTGTTATAAATTATAATTTTTATTATAATTCTTAGATCACAACTAAAAGTACAAAAACTAGGAATAAAAGGCCATAAAAAGTACATGGATTAAAAATAATACATAATAACTCGATAAAAATCAGCAAAGGAAACACAGAAAAGTCAAAATATGAAAAATATAAAAGAAACACAGAGTGGTAGATTTAAATGAAATTATAATAACAGTTATAATAAATGTAATTGAATCCAAAAAGGAAAGATTGTGGGACTAAACTGAAAAAAAGAAGAAACAATTATATATTTCTTTAAGGTATTTGCTTCAAAAGGACTTGGTTAAATGTAAGAAAATAGAAATATATATCAGGCAAAAACTCATCAAAAGAAAGTACTGATATTTATATGAAATAAAGTAGGATCAGAGTGAGAAATATTACTAGAGATGTAGACATTAATGTGCATAGAGGTTAATTCATCGGAGGGACATAATAATCCTAAATAAGCACCACCTAATAATTAAACCAGACATACAGGAAGCAAAAACAGGTAAAACCAAAAGAAAATGTAAAGAAATTCATAAACAGAATTTGACATTTTAACATCTTTCTTTGGGATAATTGATATAACAACTTGAAAACTAAGAAAGGTGTACATAACAACAGCAAGTTGATTAGCATTATATTTACTGTATGTCCAGTAACTGTAAAACAGAGATTAATTTCAACCTCACATGTGATATTCATCAGGACAGATATACTGAGCTACTAAATATATTACTGAATTTCATTGATTTAATTTTAAGATGAGTTACATGACTACAAGAAATTAAATTTGAAATCAACTGCAAAGTATTATAAAATTTCTCAAACATTCAAAAGGGACTTATACCCAGAATGAATACGCATATATATTCATTCTACAAATCCATGAAGTATAAATATTTGAGTAGATGCTTCATAAAAGATCATATAAAAATGACCAAGAACCATAGAAAACATTCTCAGCATTATTAGAAATTAGAAGACACAGAATGAAAGCCATAATGCAACAGTATTTTATACTCAATCAAGGGGATGGGAAAAAGAAGCAACAAGATGTATCATGTACAGGTACAAATCCCCTGTGATGAATGTTATCATTATGTGCAGCTAAAATGTACCATTAAAATAAATTTTTTAAAACAAAAAGTAAAAAAAAATTGGCTAAAATTTTAAAGACTGGAAATACCAAATATTGGAAAAGGATGTCGAAAATGTATCGGCAATGTTGTATCTTGTGAAAGTCAACGCATATTTAGATTTTGCCTGAGCAATTCCGTTGCTAGATATTTACCCAAAAGAACTGAAAACACTGTGCGCCAAATACAACATAGCGAATGTATTCACCATGCCGCCAAGATGAAACATAATTCTTAAATATGGGAGAATGTATCAATAATATTGCCTTTTATAATATAATGTGATAGTAACCAAACAAAAACATGTGAACTACTTACATGTGTCATAGTTGATATATATAGACACAGTACACATATGTACATATGCTAAAAGAGTGTATTACACTTTCTCGTTTTATCTTTACATCTAGAACATGACTTCAATAAAAATCTTGCTTTTTGTCTCTCATTTTAAAATAAACACACAAATTTTCAGCTTGTTTCATTTCCCTCTGCAAGTAATATGTTTTTGTTTCTTTCTCCCTCTCTAAAATCCTCCAGGGAGTTATCAATACTCACTATCATTATTCCCTTTCATTCTTTTTTCCCTTGAACATTCTTCAGTCATCACTTCCTACACCCACTTACCTAAAACTATTGTCAAGTTCGCCAATAGTGCCCACTATATAGAATCCCATAGTCAACCTTATCAGTCAGAACTACCAACGTTACTTGATTAGTTTATAACACCCTCTTTCTTAAAATACTTTCTTTGCTTGTCTACTGGTGTGTCTGTCTTTCTTGGTTCTCTCTTTTGCTTCTGTCTTGTATTGCTCAGAGCTGTATCTACAGTGCATAGAGTAGCAGCTGTAATAGTATAGGCTGTCACTAGTTACATTTTGAATAAATTAATAAATGAATAATTGTGTTTTAAAAGTTACTATTTCTCTTCATCTCAGGTATTCATGGGATAGAATCAAATATATTCATTAAGAATTGCATGCTAGTCACTTACATGCCTCTTCTAAAAACGGTATTACATGAAAAGTAAATATTAACCTAAATATAAAAATACAACCTAATGACAATTGCAATGCATTTTTATGATATTAAATCACATTTAGATTTCAATTTTAGATTTTAATTATATTATTATCTTTTCAATCAGAACATAATTAACATGCTTTACTGTGCAGATATAGTGTTCATGTTAACATTATTCATTTACATGGTGTCCATAAACATCACAAAGGGGCTTCTTTATCTGCATGTTGGGTCTTATGTGCAAATCAAGCACTTGTCAAAACCTTTTCAAATTAAATAATGAGGATAAGTAGTCACACAGAATATCTGTCTGAAAATCATTAAAAAATCTTTAGTTTTTCATTTATAGATCAACCAACAAAAACAAAACACTTTTGATTGTCAAAGAATGGCAAGTTTGTTTCTTTAACATGACCCCCAGAGATCCGGCATGTTTTCTATAAAACAACAAGCACAGTAATAAAACATTAAATTACTGCATAATTTGGCATACATATTTATATTTTTCTTTAATTAGAAATAGTTTGTCCAACTGAGGTTATTCTACCCCAAGTTTTTTTTTAGACATGTTGCTAGAAGCCACGAGATTAAAAAAAGGAGTCAAAATTTTTAAAACCGACATACTTGAGGTGAGCTCAAGTAACATAATGATTTCAGCAAGATGCGGCTGTTTACCTTACAAACCTAGGCTTCTTGCAGTGGAAAAAAAATCATTTTATAATTATCAGACAGATGTGATTTAATAAATATTTGAGAATAAAAGCACTGCACAATTTTAATGGATCTGTAATTGTAATTCCCAAGTATCTTTCCTTCCTCAACTAATTGGGTAATGACATTGCTAGAATTAATCCAAGGTCATCAGCTTGCACATAGTACAGATGGCTTCACCATTTTATGAGTATACAGGGGATTCAAGATTACTGTTGCCTGCTGCTTTTCAAACTAATTTTTATTCTTAAAAATCCACATTTTCACTGCAGCTGAACAGCTAAGCCATATGTTGCTTTGTGAATACTTTAAAATATCTGGTGCATGTAATTATTACACTAAAACTAGAATGCATTAGCTCTTTTCAATATTGTTGTACGGAGGGAAAACTAACAGTATTTTGGGGGGGGGGTGTGCGTGTGTGTGTGTGAGAGAGAGAGAGTCCTTGAAGTGCCAAGATTTATTTTAAATTATGGACTTAGAATTTCAACCTAAAATACATTGGCTAGCTTATCTGTTCCTGATATGTAATATATTCCAGCAGACTTCGGAATTGCCTAGTGCTGTTTAAGGTATTATGCTAATCATCCTGTAGCTAGAAAGTCTGGTTCTGAGATATGTTTTCCACCTTTTCCCTGTGGTAATCATGATAAATAAGGATGAGGTATTTCTGTGCTTATGTCAGAATTCTGATTGCTATGGGCATGTTTGACGATCATGGACATCTGAGAAGCTTTTTAATGCAGCACGGTTGGTGAAATGCTTTATTAAAAAGCATTACCAAAACTAATGACACTTTTTATTTGTTAATAGTTAAGAGTCATCGAGGTGCTTGCACACAAAAAAAGATATTTGCACACTCACATCTGAGAAACCACAAGTCCTCATTCTACAAATGAAAACAACTTAGACTCATGAATCTTAATTGACTTCCTCAAGGCTGTGCAGCCGGGAAGTGAAAACATGAAGTTTCAGATTTAGATTATCTCTTGCTTGGATTTTCCTGGAGCACATCCTACTGCAAAGTGGAGTTCAACGCCCTACATTTTTGTTTTTATTTTCTCTTATTGCTAAGTTAATAACTAGCCAGGCATGATAGATTGGCAAGATAATTCTTAACTGTATGATCAGTTAACTGTATGATCAGTTATCTTAACTGTATGATCAATTAAGATCATATAACTGTATGATGTATGAACAGATGTATGAACAGATAACTGTATGATCAGTTATCTTAATAGCAGGACCCTGTCGGAGTTCTCCAGAAAAAACAAATATATATATATATATATATATATATATATATATATATATATATGCGCCACATATCTCCCATATATATATCTCCCATGTTCTATGTATATATACTCCATATGTATTCTATATCATATATATATATGGAAAGAGATCTACACTATTATGATGCTGATGGGTCCTAAGATCTGTGGAGTAAGAAAGCAAGCAGGAGACCCAAGAAAACAGAGGGTTTCGTTTCATGTAAAGGTAGACGAGTGTGAGACCCGGGAAGAGCTGATGTTTCGTTTCAGTCTGAAGGCAAGAAAAAGCAGACATCTCAGAGCAAAGGCAATTGGACTCTTACATGGAAGAGGACGAGCCTTTGCTTCCTACACAGGCCTTCAACTAAGTGGGTGAGTCTCATCCACGTTACTTAGTTTACTTATTTGAATTTGAATTCCAAACTTCCCTCCCAGAAACACCCAGGATAATGAATGACCAATATCTGGACACATTATGCTCCAGAAAAGTTGACACGTAAAAGTACCCATCAAAAAATGAAGCTAGTGTTCGCTATAACTATATTCTTCCCTCTACCATTTTCTTAATTCTTATATAATTGGTTTAAATAAACTTCCGTAAATCATTTTGTAAATAAATAGAATAAATCTATGTACACACACACACACACACACACACACACACACACACACACATATATATGCTCCAAAGTAATCAATGTAGTGAAGTGAAAGAAAATCACAGAAACATTATAGGAGACTCTAGAGCATCCAAATATTACCACACAAATATGCAGGTTTCTGCCTTTCAAAGAGGAAATGTCACAGAACTCAACTGACTCAACTGTGGGAACAGTGCCGCCCCAGCTGGACCCAGAAACACAGGCTTTTTTCAGTTAAATCAGTGGACAAAGAAGTCTACTCCAGACCGAGGAAAAGGTCCGAATGAGATCAAAGGAGACAAATGCTAAATGCAGAGATTTTGTTGAGGACCCTCCATGACCAAGTGGGAGATGAGAATTAGTAGGGTTATAGATATTGCCAAATTCTGAAGTAGGATTTGATCCTGATAACAAGAGGATTAACTGATGGCTTTGGGTCAAGATATAATAAAATAAGAGAAGTCAAATTCTTCAGAAAAAAATTAAAGAAACAAATAAAATTGTTCCAAAAACAAGACATATAAGACAAATATAAAACAAATGAAAATTGGGTACTCAGTAGGTGGAGAACAAAGCCAAGCCTGGTGAGACACATCTGTAATCCCAGCATTCTGGGAAGCTGAGGCAGGAGAATTACAAGTTTAAGCCTAGCCTGGGCAACTTAGAAATTGAGACCCTGTCTCAAAATAATTATAATATAAATGGGTAGGGAAGTAGCTCAGTGCAAAGGCCCTGGGTTCAATCCCCAGTTCCATATTAATTAATAAATTAACCATTTGAATAAACAGAGGAATATTGGAAGATTCAATGATGATATCTAGATTTTAAAATATGATAGCTTGGATAATGATGGTATGTTCAATTAAATTTTAAAAATCTGCAAATTTTCAAAGGAAAACAAAGAGCTTGGAATACGTTAAAGTAACATACATATTCTCAGGTAAAATACTCAATTTTGAAGTGGACTTGGTGTCATAATTTAGTAAAGTACATTCACTATCCTAAGAAACAATTTAGAGAGATGGAGAACCAGCGTCTGAGTTTCTGGTACCATTTCAGTGTAGTATCCAAAAATTTTCAAAAACTAAAAACGAGGAAAGTGAAAGAAAACAGGATCAAGAGGAAAAGAAAAGAAAAAAGAATCATAAGGAAAAGAGGAACAAATTGGAAAATAACTTGGTAATAAGGAGGAGAAGGTGTCAAAGAGTAGGTGAGATGGCCAAGTGGAAAAAAAAAAATGCAGACTTCCATTTGCAGAAGACAGGGTTATCTGAGGCTCCAAAAGAAAGGACATCGGTGGGACTGTTTCAAGCCCATCAGCTAGAGGAACATCCCATTCACCGGCCAGTTGCTGAGGAAATCATTGTCATCAAATTCTGATTGCTCCTGTCACTACCTACTCTGTGCGGTGAAGACTTAGTTACAGAGTGCTTACACGGGTGACAGTCATCTTGTGTGCCACATGCTCATTTGCGTGGAAAAATGCACATCGGTTAGACTCCTGTCAAATTAGTTCAGCATTCAGTAAGACCTTTAAAATTTTAGAATGTTCCAAGCCTGAAGTCCTTCTTTTTAATATAAAATTTGAAGCCACAAAGGACATTTTCAGAAATAATAAATAATGTACATAATACTATATTTTTACCATGTTCCTCTTGCTTGGGTTTTTCTCATTTACTTAAAAAAAAAATCTAATAGTAGAATAAAACAGCACCCATTGGTAATCACTGAGATCATGAGAAACAGAGTTTCTTCTTCCTTTTCTCATCTCATTCTGTTAGGCATTACAAAATTGAAATAAAATCCATTTCAACTAAAAGACTTCTGTTCTATGACTCTAGGCTTTGATAACCAATACTATTGAATTCAGGTCAGTCGTAATGTAATCACTATGCTATCACCTAACACAAGTTCACATGAATATACATTTTTCTCCTCCTTGATGAGGCAAAAATCCAAGGCTAAAGTGCAGCATGTTTGAAATCAACTAGTTACAAAGAGTATTTTTTTCTTAGCCTTCTCCATGAGTGTAGGTAAGGGAACCAGAGATCAGAGCTTCTATCATATGTGATGCGATTTGTCGATGACTATGATAAATTTATTTTACAGATATTTAACTGGATTCTGTCACTGAACTTACTGCCCTTGAGCAAGAGTTTGAAAAATACGAAGTTGGTATTAGTTCCTTTCACTATTTGTCTTTTGGATTAATTCGTCTATTGGAACCATAGTGGTTTTAGTAAATTAACTTCCCTTACTTTGTACATCTTCAGGCTATTTTAAAAGTCAAACAACTTTTTAGTGCTTACTCTACTAAAGTGTATGGATATGAAGATGAATGAGAAACAGTTCCTGTCCACAAATGTACTCTATAGTGGCTAAAGCATTTGCATTTATTGCTCTATTAATTAAAAGAAAATATGATGTGAAGGTTATAGTACTTCACATTTAAGTGCTTCCTTTTTGGCTTACAGTTTGTAAGCCAAAATGTTCTGAGCATATGAGACAAACTTTAATTCAAGGTGCCTCAACCTCAGCATCGCTGACTCTTCGGACCAGAGAATTCTCTTCTGGGAGGAGGTCTTCTGAGCATTTATGGATATTCAACAGGATCTCAGTCCCTACTAGACAGATGCTCACAATGCACCCCAAGAGAGCCACGACAGCAAAAGACGTGTCCAGACGTTGCCAACTCGTGTCCTGTCAAGAACCTCTGCTCCGTCTACAGAGCAGGATATCAACATTGTAAAGACACTTAGAGAAAATACTCCACATAAGAGATACAAAAAGGAAAACAGGGGAAAACAGGAAAAAGTCTGAGAAAGCAAAGGAAGCAAGAATTTCAGATAGGAATCTGACCAGTGGTGTCTCATGTCATATTCCATAATAGATGAGGTTGGAAAACAACATTCAAACAGAGCATTTTAGTATGGTTTTCAGGCATTGATCTTTACTGTACAGCATCCTTCTTCAGTCCACTAGTTCTTACGTGGTCATACCCAGCTGTATTACATGGAGATGTCCACTTCTAAAAATTCAAATTTGGGCTGGGGATTTAGCTCAGTGATTAGAGTGCTTGCCTTGCAAGCACAAGGCCCTGAGTTCGATCCCCAGCACCACAAAAAAAAAAAAAATTAAAAATTCAAATTTATTTTTTCTGGAGTATGTCAGGACCCTGACCTGCATCCCTAACTAACAGCTACTTCTATAATCTCATTTTATGTTTCCTTTATTCCTTCTGTGGTTTTCTCTTGTCTTCAGTAGTGCAAGATAGTAAGAAGTATATTGAGGTGAGCAGTTCTGGTTGGAGTTCCTAGCTCTC